>JAQQRF010000773.1:0-27526 GCA_030523145.1 Trissolcus brochymenae | reverse complement strand
TTTTTTTGTTTTTTTTTTTTTATTTGTTTTTTTTTTTTTTTTTTTTTTTTTTTTTTTTTTTTTATTGTAAGTTCCAATTTATCATACTTATGTATTTTATAATTATTAAAATAAATTTGTCTAATTTATGTTTATAATTCATTTATATTGAAATGAATCAATAATTTCATGCAGACATATTTATGTGTTATTTTTTTTTTATCTGTGACCAACAAAAATATGACAGTTCTAAAGCTGTTAGCCCTGCTCCGAATGGTGTCGACGGTGGCGCCCCAACGGCAACTTCAAATCGGCACGACTGTTATAACGCGCGCGTACTTAGAAC
Organism: Trissolcus brochymenae; assembly: GCA_030523145.1. Taxonomy (NCBI): domain Eukaryota; kingdom Metazoa; phylum Arthropoda; class Insecta; order Hymenoptera; family Scelionidae; genus Trissolcus; species Trissolcus brochymenae. The sequence goes on along the minus strand of JAQQRF010000773.1, from coordinate 27,201 downwards.
TCGGAACCCAAACAAGCCAAATGAAACACAATAGTCGCCGGTTCTAACCTCTCCAACTAAACTCGATATAACAGCCGGAAATGGGAGTGATAATTCAAACAAGACCTTGTTGAGGTGAAAAGGCTCAGTTCGAGGTGAAATTGTTGTGCCGCCCGTTGGCGGCAATCAACTGTTGTTCATCATGTTTATCTACGATGTGATGCACAAAGACAAGGTCTATCAGAGCGTCTGTTTGGAGTTGCGCGCCCTCGGCATCAAATACCGACTGAAAAAAAGCCAAACGTCAATGCCAAATCCCAAGGTAAACAATATTTTTTTTCACTTACGCAAAAAAATAGTTTCATTATTTTTTATTCATTATTTTCTTGATGAGATGTTCAGGATGCATCGACAGTAATCGCAAAACGAGGAACAACCCGGATATTCAAAACGCCACTGTCGAATCTTCCTCTGGAGGTTGTGAATCTCGAGGGAGGTGTGGTTGTTTACGTGCCGACTTTTGTCAGCGAGGCGATAGATTTGTTGAGCGAAAGCATCACTCAGGAAGGGCTATTCAGGAAAGCCGGATCGCAAGTGAGACAACGAGAGCTGATCAACCGGGTGGACAGTGGCGTGTCACTTCTGAGTGACAAGTACAACCCGATCGACGTCGCCAACAGTTTGAAAACTTTCTTCAGACACTTGCCGGAACCGCTCATCCCGTACTGCTACCATGACTTGTTCGTTAGGTGCGGAATTCTCAAGTCCGACAGGGAGAAGGCGCTCTTGATGGCATGTTTGTTGCTCCCAGTTCACCATCTTAATACTCTGGTGTACCTGATGAAGTTTCTCAACAACGTATCAAAATATGAGAGACAGAACAAAATGAGCGTAGACAATCTTTCCAAAGTTTTTGGTCCAAATATTATGCCGCTGCAGGAAACTTCCATGCTCGCAATGCAAACAAGACTGGATGCTCATCTTTCTATTGTTAAGGTACTTTTTTCTGATTTATAACTCGCATATGTAATTTAATAAGAAATTTACATTTTAATGTTCTGCTCTTTGTCACATCATTTTCAATCAGTTTTTTATATTTCGTATTTTTATTTTTTAGACTTTAATTGAAAATGCTCACAACATAGGGGTTTTACCTGAAAGCATAGCAGAAAGTTGCTCATCAGAATTCACAGGAAGCACAGACATAGAGATGCATGCATCAGAATCACATTTGTATACGAAATATAAAAAAAAGAAACATCGTAGTGGAAGTCTCACACGTAAGCCTCACCTAAGTGCCTCGAATCTCAATCTAAGTATGTCTCTCCCTACTAACATTTTACTAATCTGCCAATATGTTCTCTTTTTTTAATGTTTACTAATTTTTGTATCATTTTGATGTCACTCCATTCATGTTTTATTTTTATATTAAAAATGTGTGATTGGTGTAAACAAGTTAATATTTGAAAACACAAAATTAAAGAAATTATATTCATATTGTAACAATATTTGTTGTTTTTTTTTCAGGAATGTTTAGCGGGCTAAAAAAAATTGTTGGTAAAAATACTTCACCGACAGAATCTAAGCCTGCAAATCGTTTGGATACTTCAGACCCATGTTTGTATTCACCGACTATGAAATCAGCGAAGAAAAGAAAAGCGGAATCAACGAATGAAATCTCGCAAATTAAAAAAAGGTAAAATATGAAATTCACCACTGAATGTGTTTAACAAATTTGAAATTTGTTTATTTTAATATAAGTGCTTGTCTTTATTTTCCAGCATCAGAGACAAAAGTCCGTTTTCTAAATTAAGATCACACAAACATGCAGCTAGAACCAATTCAGAGATGTAATTAAATATAAGTGAGAATTACAAAATGAAAATAAAATAAGAATAATATTATTATTGAATTCAATTTACTTTCAGGAGAGTTGGCGATAAACTTGACAAAAATAAGAAGATGCGATTAAGTTTAGACAAATTAGTTAATAAAGGAAAAAACGTAAGAACCGAAAGAGAAAACCAATGAATTAATGAATTATTATTTTTTCAATTACACTAATTAAAATGTGAATTTTCAGAAAATAAGTAAGAACGACAACGAGAAATTCAAAATGAACGAAAGTGCATGCATTGAACGAAGATGGAGCTCGGCGAGTAATTCTTGCACTAGTCCTAGGCAATCTGTTATTAAACGTAAGGATTGTCCATCGCTGAACTCGCTGTTGCAAGAGAGTGACGAGCTGAGAAAAATGAGGATACCGCAAATTTACGACGACGTGTTTTTGAATGCGGACGTAAATTTATCGGACGACAACGAAGACGTTCCAAGTGGCAAAGAAGCAATTGACAATCCAACCAAGACTAAGCGTCTGCGCGTGAGCTCGAAAAGACGATCGCTTAGTACACTGTGGAGTGATAGAGCTAGAACTAATAGCAGCCCTAAGCACAAAGCGCTCGAGTCACCAGAAAGGCTTCATGAACTCAAGATAAAGCGTACTAAGAGTATAGACTCCGGACTGCCGAGGTACCGGCACTTGAACGAGGATGAGACTGAATATGTTCGAGTACGTAAGAGCGAATACGAGGACATCAAGAACAGGGTATCGGCGATCGAGACGCGGATATCTCAGGAGTTTGACCATTGTGTTATCAAAGAGCCGACCTTGGCCTCGGTTGATAGTGTACAGAGTGAGTATGAAAAGACCCTCGAGGAAGCCAGCATTGGAAGCACACTGAGCGCCGATCAGTTAGCCAAGCAGATGAGCAGGGAGTTGAAGATCCGTAAGTCAGCGGAACAAAAAATCTTCAGGTCGCCGAGCGCTAGAAGAATTGGTACTATCAGGCGACGTTCGCAAGATAAACAGCCAAGGTAAGAATTAAAATCTGTGATTGAACGTTTAACTGGTAGTTTTACTTTTCTTTCCTCTGACAACAATTTGTAACGACTGATAAAAATGAAAATTGATCAAGTATGTTTGCTGATTTCAGTAGAATGAGACTGAGTCGAACAACATCTTGGGCAAACGACAACGACTCCCTTGCACAGTCAACCTCGTTGAAGAGCCGAGGTACGATATTCGAGCCAACGCAAGCAGTCTCGTCGTGCAGCGACGAGACGAACGCTCGTCTCGAGTACCTTCAGGAGCAGCTGCAAAGCCTGATCAGCCAGACCGTCGAGCACACACAGATGCCACTGAGCGACGACTCGCCGAACACGTTTGGAAGTCGTTTCACCGCCGCAGAAACTCCAACGAGCAACAACAGTGCCCTCTATCGGACCCCGGACACCACCAAGTACTTCAACCACAAGATGAGCGAACTCAAGCGGTCCGCCAAACGAAGCAACGAAACGACTGAGAGCTGGCGCGACGGTGGCAAGTACTTTTCCAGCGGGGGCATGTGTACCCCTGTGCCGCCTCAGACAGGGCGCGCGTCCGTCGCAAAGTTGCGCACACAGAACGCCGGCATGGTGTTGGCCAAGGCGAAACTGTTCGACGAGCCCTCGGGTTCGCGACGGTTTGCAAACAAGCTTGAGTTAACGAGCCCACCGCCGGTGGCGCCGCCTAGGCACAAACGCAAGGTGCACAGCCCTAAGAAGCGCCGAGACAGCGACAGTAAGCGAGAAAGCCCGAAGACAATTGTGATCATCGAACAGAAGGAGAACGAGGACCTTGACAATTGTAAGACGCCGCACATTAAAAAGCCGCTGATGATTCGCACACCTCGCAGCGCCAAGATCGTGCGCCGTCCGGCCGTGGAGATTAAGAGGACTCCGATGAAAGCCGTGCCTATGGTCACGCCGAAGCAAAGTCCGTCGCTACGCTCTCGGTACCATCAGAAATAAGAGAAAGAAAAGTCATGTAATGCCGAATTGTGCAATTCGGCTAATGTAAATGAAGAATCTGCTTGCGGATGTAAATGTTGTTGTAAAGTATGGTGCGATTCCACTTGATTGATCGAATTCAATTTTTAACACTAATGAAATTTATTGTCGCGTATTTTGTCGACTTTTTTACTTTATTTTACGAAAGGAAACAAAAAAAGAATTGTATCGCGCATTGCGAATGCGCAATCGATTTTGTACAAGGTTTTATTTTTTTTATAAATTTCTTTTTTATGCAAAGAAACAAAACTTACAACAAGTGAAAGCCGTCGTTTCACTTGATCGTAACAGTTAACAAAAAAATTTACAAAATCGTAACGTAACTTTGAGTTTTGGGCGATTATCACCCTAGAGACTTTTCAGTCTTTGTCAGTCGGGGGACTTACATTGCTAATGACTCTTTTCTTTGTCTCAATCTCTGAACTTCAGGTACACTGAAACGAAAAATTTACAACTTTTAGGCAACCACATCGGCGACACCTTTGTTATTTTTTTACATAAGAGTTGCTCTCCCTCTTGGAGTGTTTCGATTTTTTGTCCCGGCTTTTCTTGCGACACGCGGGACAACTGTTCTTTTTCCTAAAAAAACCAAAATAAAGAGGATTGTAAATATTTAATGATGTAATTTTTATACGATTTAATTTATTCGATAACAGACCTGTAATAATCACTTATGACGCCTGAGTGATTGACATGCCTCTTCCTCTGCCAAATGCTGTGATCTGGCTGCGCGGCCTGCATCACAAGCTCGCAGCAGCTTCGCGAGACTACGCAACGATAGTTCATCCGTTCAAACAGGCTGTCGCGGGTCTTCAAAATGTTCACCTCCTTTGGTCCAGTCGACTTTGCAATCGCCCATAAATGTATGTCGTCGTAATTCATGTCATCGTCCTCCTCCATTATGTTCGCCAGGTACCTTATTTTATTTTCATTCACAAAATCAGTCATTCAGCTTCTTGTCAATTGTTATTGTATTTTCTGATCTTCGATGAATAAAATTTTTTTATATTCCGAATGATTGTATTCTATTCTTAAATTGTTAATTTAAAAAATTCAGATTGCAATTAATCATACTTACAGAGCAACGAAAAAGTTAAACGGTGTATATTCCGTTGGTTTCAGCGACGCTCGCAAAAAATAGACCAAAACCATGGCAATGAGGTAATTATCTGCCAAGATATTGCACTGGTCAAATTCCAAAAAATCTTTTATCTTGTCATCTGAAATATGTAATTCCATTCAATGATGCTAACTTATTCCAAAAACAAAACGTTTATGTAATATTTACACGTACATTAATATTTATTTATGTACCACATCTTATGTTTATGAGAGATGAATATTTATATTTGTTTACCTATGATTTCGAAGAAACAAATCACGTGCCATCTCTTCATTAACGGCACGTCTTGATAGACGTTTTCAAGCAACCTCAGTGGTTGAATGTTATCACCTGGGTCCATGTTCGAGACACAAAACTCAACTGTACTTCATTTCCGCGTGAACCTGAGACAATCATAAAAGGCGCAAAATGTGCGACGCGCGCGTGTTTCTGATGAGCATCGCACGTACACACACAGTTGCAACGCAAAACGTCACTTTGGCACCCAAAACTGTCTCCCAAAATAGATATCAAACTGTCACGTGAACGCAAACATTTATATGAACATCCCTTTTTGAGCTAACTTTTCACAACAACAAAGCAAACACCGGACAAACAAAAGACAATCGTCAGAACAAAAAAAAATATGCAAATGCAAAAAAGAAAATTATTTTCACTTTCAAAATAAAACCTCGAAACTAAAGATAACAAAACTCTGAGATAAACATGAAAAAAGGGGGAAGGACAAAATTGTAGTTTTTGACTTATGTAATGTCAAATTTTCAAAAAGCTCTGACATTGGCGCGCTTTCTGTCTCGGCCAATCAAAACGCTCCGCCTGTACCCTAAAGAGTAAACGAAAAGTTGAAAGTTGAAAGAAAGAATAGTGCTTTTTCCATCCGACCGGAATTAAGTTCAAGTTTCTCAGCTATTCTCTACAAGACGCTTTTTTTACAATTTCTCATCAACTTTGTTCTCTTTTGTTTTGTTTTCATCCGTTTAGAGAGACACGTATCTGCTCGAGATTATTTGACGATCGCGCCGCACCGACAGCAGCGCCAGGCTCCAAGTGTATGTGTGTGTGTCTGTCGTATGTCGCGAGTTGTCAAAACGTAAAATTTTACGCGAATCGAATCCGAAAGTAAACACGCACTATTCGGCCCCAGGGCTGTCCAGGACGAGATGAGGACGGCGGGAATCATGCTGTTCAGCCTGGCGCTTACCTGCGCCGTTATCGGCAACGCTTATTATCAGAAAAAACAGTTTTATCCGTCGGTCGTCTATATAACCAAGTCCAATCCCAGTATGGCTGTAAGTTTTTCACTTCAAATTTCATTTTTCTTACGTTCTCTTCTGTTTTAATTTTCACCCCTTTTACAATTTCGGTTCCCCTGTAAAAACACCTCCCTAAGATACAAAGAGAGGACAAAATGACTTGAATTTTATTCTGCTCTTCACCGACGTCAACGACAAGGTGGATGGTGTTATTTTGATGAACAAAATGTGCACTTTGTTTCAGGTTATTTATGTGCAAGGACTGCTGATTGTTTTTATTATGAATACGTTTTTGAGGAAAATTTTCTTCGGCAACTTGAGGGCAGCCGAACTTGAGGTAAGCCAAACGACCAAATGTTGACGTTTGATTGGTCGAAAAAGCGCACGACTCGATGAATCTGTTTAGAAAAATGAAGCACGGTTTCGATTCAGTGCACATTTTCGAGTCTGATGCAACTTTTTGGTGACTTGATTGAAACAATCTGTTGTGATCAATAAGGTGCTATTGATTTTCATGATAATCGAGATGAAGAGTGTCACAGATTGATGCTCAAGATTTTGATTTTCAGTTTTTCGATGACGTTAGATTGTGAAAATAAAGAAGAATGTTTACTTTTTTTTTGCAGCATTTAGTGGAAAAAGTTTGGTACGCCGTGACAGAAACGTGCTTAGCATTCACTGTTTTCAGGGACGACTTCAGTCCGAAGTTCATAGCACTATTTACACTACTTCTGTTTTTAAAATCTTTTCACTGGTTGGCAGAGGACAGAGTCGATTTTGTAAGAAAAAAAAACAACTTTTCACTTTTCATAAGAATGAAATATAAAAATGATAAATCTTTTGATTGAATCGTATCAAACAAAATTACAATAAAATTAAGAGAAATTGTAACGTTCGTAACTTGTTATTCATTTTTTTTTTTTTTTTTTTTCAGATGGAAAGAAGTCCAGTGATAACGTGGCTGTTTCACGTTAGAGTGTGTACACTATTAGTGATACTATTTGTAGTGAACTTAACAATGTTACATTACGCTTACAATTCCACACTGGTAAAAGGTGCTTCCGTTCAACTGGTATTCGGCTTTGAGTACGCGGTATTGCTCACAGTTGTTCTAAACATAGGCGTCAAATATATCCTCCACAAGATTGATCTGGAGAGTGAAAATCCTTGGGATAACAAACCAGTGTACTTGCTTTATACCGAGTTGATTATTGGCTTTTTAAAGGTACCTAATATAAATCTATCATCAACATCTTTCTATTCCAGTTCCAAATTTCTTGTTTTGAATAAAAAAAATTGAAACATTCAGGTCCTTTTGTACATGGGATTTGTAACAATAATGGTACGAATATACACGTTACCATTATTTGCATTCCGTCCGATGTACTACACTATGAGGAACTTCAAAAAGGCACTGCACGACATCATAATGTCAAGAAGGGCAATCAGAAATATGAACACCTTGTACCCAGACGCAACACCGGAAGAATTAGCTGCGGCCGATAACGTTTGCATCATTTGCAGGTATTTTCATCATTGAATGTTAATATTAATAATGAAAATGATAATCAAGATTGTAATATAAATCTAAAACTAATAAATTATGTCAATTTAGGGAAGAAATGATGTCAGCAAGCAAAAAGTTGCCATGCAATCACATCTTCCACACTGCCTGTTTGAGATCGTGGTTCCAGCGACAACAAACTTGTCCGACATGTAGACTGAACATTTTGAGACCCAGAGTTGCAAACCCGCGAGAACGAAACAACCAAAATGCCCAACCAGGAGCCGCTCCTGCAGCCCCGCTAGGCGCTGCTGCTGGAGTCAACCAAAATGGTTTGTATAGGAAATTAGAACAAGAAATTGGTAACTAAACGAAATGAAGAACGACTTAAAAAACGTGTGTAAAAAACTTTTAATTTCAGAACAAGGACACCAGATGCCTATCTGGGCCGGTTTCCAACCTCCGCACATCCTGATGCCACAAGTTCCGAACCAAGCAGCTAACTCAAACAACAACAATGATACCAATACGAACAACAACAACCACAACAATAACAACAACAACACAACTTCTAATATTCCGTTTGCTACATTCCAGCATCTCGGATCGGGAACTGTGCCAATGTTCGCACCTCCCTTCACCTCTCCGGTTTCCACTTTTGTACCTCTGCCTCCTGTTCCAACGCCTCCTCCAAACTTAACAGCTCTAACCGAGGAAGAAGTTAGAACTATGGAAGGAAACCTGCGACAAGCTGTGGAGGCCAGGATACAGACACTTCAGAGGGTGCAACTTTTGTTGGACGCAGCTAATGCCATGATGAACCAGTATCAGATTGCGGCTGCCACTGCCAAGTAAAATTTTGCTTTGGATTAAAATTCAATTATGAAAACAATATTAATTTGATTTTTAATTATTTTGATTGGTCTGAAATTGCAGCATCCCTACAGCCACCACCTCAACAAACAGTCAAGAAACGAGGGAAACGAAAGAAGCGAACGTTTCCACAGAGCCATCGACGGAGGAACAAACTCGGACATCAAGGTCAAATGAAGCAAGTACAAGCAAAGCCGACGCGATGGCGACGCCTTCAACGTCTCAAAGTGCGGAGACCTCGGACGAACACGAGGTGTTGAGACGACGAAGGTTACAAAAGTTTTCGACACAAGCTGCGGCTGAATGATAAACAATAGGACGAAAAATTTGAATAACTTCAATGTTTCTTATAGGGAGATAACCGATGAATGAGTGCATCGCATTATCATTATGTACATAAGAGCTCATGTGTGAAAGCCCGAGAATCCTTTGTCCTTTTTTATCTCCTTAAAAAAGAAGAAATAAATAATAATAATAAATAAAAGTCCACGGTTCGCGCATTTTGATTTTGAGTCTGCAAGCAAAAGCTCGTTTTCTATTGTACATATCTTCGACCGAACATTCGGACATAATTGTTCTCTTGCGAGTGTTTTTGACTAATAAGAACGCGCTGCTGCTGATTGTTATTGTGTACTATACTATAGTTGGTCTGAGTCAAACTCCTAATAAACTTATTTGTCTATTTGTTTCATTTTATTCTCGAAACATATTTTTCATTTCTTCACATTTCAATTTTACATTATAAACAATACGCTATACAATGCAAAACATGACAGTATATTAATTCTAATAATAATTGTTTGGCCATTGCATTTATAGTTCATTAATTTTGTATAAATTTACGTTTTCTAATATTTCTTAGGCAGATCTCAATTTGTGAATCGAAAAGCGCTCTGGAAAATACAAAACATTTTACACACAATCATTTCAATTTATTGCAGTTTGAATATTAAAATTGTACTTTATCATTAAAAAAATTTAATTCTGGTGTTTGATAACAAATTAACAATATGAGATTGTTAAATAATAAATAACGATACGAATAATTTAAAACGCATTTTCTCCTCTGTGGAAAAATTATTTTAAGTTGCTTGTTAGATTTTGAAAAATTATTTACTGAGCGATTGTTTGTAATCTAATAATAGATTGAATAATTAAAAATCAAGTAACAAATGTTTTTAGAAATGTTAGTATCAGTTGAAGTTTTCCGACAAGAGGAGAGAGAACATCGACCGTTGTTAAGAGACCGCACACAAACGATGCTGATGAAACTAACAATGACTAAGCATTTTATCAACAACAAAAACGTGAAACGCCAAGTAAAAGTCAGAAAGACGAGTTGTCTGGTTGTTGCTAGAAATTTCGTCTTCGTGCGAAAAAAAGACTGAAATGGACGGAAAACGTACAATCAAAATGGTAAGTTTATTTACAAAATATCGCTCGCGTGTCATCAGCGCTCCTGATCCAAAAACCAACATAAGATTTCAACCGAGATTTCAACATTCTTCGATCTAGCTTTCTTCTTACAATCACAAAGATAATATAGTCTTTCCAACAATTCTAATTTTCATAAAATATTCATTATTAATATTTTTTTAATACAATTTGAACCGAGACTTGAACCATCTGATGACAAAAAGCAACAGCTGATTATTTTCATACCTAATAATTAAATTGAAAATATTAAAAAAAAATCGGTTGAAATTAAATATCCAAAAATTTAATTTGATCTGCAATTTCGTGTTTCAAAATTGTTCTTATTCGTATTTCAGCATGAGCCACCTTTGAAAAATCATGGACACTATTACAATATCAATGTAAGAAAAATGTTAAAACCATTTTCAAAACACAAATGAATATGGTGATCATTATAATAATTCTCCGAGCAATTTTCCGATTCAGAAACAAAAATTTGAATTGAATTTCATTAAATTTTATAACATCTTTTAAATAATGTTGTCAATGTTGTTTTTAATTTTTTCTATACTTAGAAATAACAATATTCAATTATAAATATTCTATTTTTTAGGATCCACTATCGCCTGGTCCTTGTCTGGATATAAGTGATGATGAGCTAGTAACAATCTCAGTGCGAGATTTGAATCGCCAATTGAAACTGAGGGGATTATCGAGGGAAGAGATTGTCCGGATGAAACAACGTCGCAGAACGTTAAAAAATCGAGGATACGCGGCAAGCTGTCGAATAAAACGCATCGAACAGAAGGATGAATTGGAGTCGGAAAAATCACAGGAGTACAGAGACATGGAAGCAATGTCGGAACATAACAAAGCCATGCGAGACGAAATTGCCATTTGGCATACAAAGTACCAGGCTCTCAAAAAATTCGCGATTGATAACAAGATCCAAATACCAATCGAACTTGAAACTCTATGAACATCTTGCAATTGTAAACAAAATTTGGAGTAAAAACGAATAACTCTATTTTTCTCGCATAATATTGTAAGATAAACTTTTACAGTTCAAAAAAATTGTAAAAAAAAAAACAATACATAAACCATTTTCAATGGAGTTATGAAAACAATAACAAAAAAGTTCTAAAAAATGTCAATAACTTTACAAAATGATGTTGACAGCCCAGTAATTAGTTTGATTTTTTTTAATTGAAAAATAGAGTTATCCTTGTTACTTTCTAACCACCGATTTGTTTTATATTATAAGTCTAGATATATATATATATATATATATATATATCATGATGCGAAAGAGCATTATGTCATCTGTATAAAAGTCACATCTTTCGAACTTGGGGTTTAGTACATATATCATCAGGCACATCAATACAATAATTTCTTGTACAAATCATTAGCTCTAGAATAAAATATCATTTTTACAATATTAATAATAAAGGAATTTTCATTTGGTCCAACTTCATAAACAATATAATAAACTGACCAAGAGCTCCCAGTTGTTCTCACCAAACAAAATCAACCATTCGATTCTTATTAAAAGAATAAAACAAAGTATAACCAAAAATTGGTTTTTTAAATCACAAAATGTGAGTTTAAAAATGGTACTTCAAAACTATCCCGTGGGGATGGGTGGAAGGGGAGGGGGTAGTTTGAAGTGTAACAAGAGAAGAAGGTTAAAATTGGGGATGATGGCGCTAGTGTAGCGGTGGGTTAGTAACGCCCTCGCAGTGTTAGGATTTAAATTTGGCGGGCGGTTCCGTGTTGGTAGCGCGGTGGACCCCGTGGCGCGTTGTTGTGATCTAACATGGCGGAGTGTAGTGTTGTGGATGAGTGTCTACGTCAATTTTAGCGCGCCCGCTTGACGCGATCCGGTCGGTTCTCGCGAAGGATGCAGTAAGCCGCTGCGTGTGGCCGTGCCCGATAGAAGACGCCGTGGATAGCGATTACTCGGGCAGCCCAACTTGTCAGCAGCCAACACGTTCGCTGGCGCGATCCTCTCGGGCCGTTAAACTCGCCGCTTGCTCGTGAATCGAGGCCCCGTCGTCGCCCGGGAGCCGCTGCCGCCCGTTGCACGCGGGCTTTGAGCTATTGTGTGTGCCCAACTCGATTGCCGCCACCGCACCTGCTCTCGCTTTCTTTCTCTCTCTCTCGCTCCCGCGCCCTCTCTGTCTCCTCGTTCCCTCTCTGTCTGTCTCACTCAGCACAATATCACATTGAGGTTAGAGTGAAGAAAAAGCCCCTCGCCAAATGTCCCTGCCGGATCGGCGCGCGTCGCCCGAGTCTTGTTAGATCGTGCGAAAAACATGCCGCCGAGCAGCTGAGCCTGCACCAAAAACAATTGCTCCGGACAGAGACAATTCCGACCAAGTGTTACTGTTTTTATCAACGTCGAACCAGATTTGCGCAAACACATACACACACAACAACAACATGACGGACACGCGGCGGAGGGTTAAGTTGTACGCGCTCAACTCCGAGAGGCAGTGGGACGACCGCGGCACCGGCCATGTCTCTTCGTCTTACGTCGACAGGCTCAAGGGCATCTCACTGCTTGTGCGTGCCGAAAGCGATGGCTCGGTCCTCCTTGAGAGCAGAATACAACAGGACACTGCTTACCAGAAGCAGCAGGTCTATCACCACTTTATTTCTTCACCTATTTAATACACAATCATTTTGTTATCATTTGTTTGTTTCTTTTCGTTCAATCCGACAGACAGTTCTGATTTGTTAGAACAAAAACCAAACTTTTGAAACCATCTCGGTCTGAGATTCATAAACAAGTGATTTGACAGAGCAATTTGCGGATGCGGATGAGGATGCTTTGTTTCACATTCTGATCTTAAGATGAAAAAGAATGGGAAGAAGAAAACAAACGATCGTCTTTTGTTGACGCTGAATATTGATCATTGTTTGCTTTTGGAACGCCGTACAAAGTTCCGTTGATCGGGATCAATCTGATACAAACGTTTCTATTTATGTTTTATGATTGGTTTTTATTGTTAATTCGCCCTACAACCAATCTTTGGAACTCGAAGGAAATATAAATCTCTTACTCTCTGATGATAAAACAGATCACGACTTTGTGGCTCGTGCACTTGAATGCTGCAATGTTTTTGTTTTCTTTTTTCCCCTGTTTCATTAGTCGTGATATTTAGTAAATAAAACAAACGTTAAACGGATCTCTTAGACTAAACTTCTTCATTGGTGAAAATAAAAACGGTCAATTTGAATTATTCATTTGTTTCATCCGTTCTTTTCCACATCAAAGAAAAGAATATTCGTTTCGCTTTTTTTTTTAGAAAATTATATCTATCATTTCGTAGATAAACTATCAAAATGAATTAATGAAATGAATAAATAATGTTAATTAAAATAATAATTCGTTGACAAAAACGATGGACATTTTTTTAACTAACGAAAAAGATTCAACATAAATAAGAGAGTTAAACAGTTAATTGCAAAAAAAAAAAAAAATTGACAACAAAGTTAACAAAACAATTTGTTTAATAATGACAAAATATTATAATTTTAAACAATGAATTATTTTACAGGACACATTAATTGTATGGTCGGAAGCCGACAATTACGATTTAGCATTAAGTTTCCAAGAGAAAGCTGGATGTGAAGAAATATGGGAACGAATATGTCAAGTGCAAGGAAAAGACCCTTCGGTTGACATAACTCAAGACATAGTAGAAGAATCGGAAGATGAGCGTTTCGACGAGATGTCAGAATCGGCGCCGCCGATCGAGCTGCCACCTTGCGAGCTCAGTCGACTTGAGGAGATCAACGACCTGATCGGAAATTGTCTGTCTTCGCCAGCGCGAAAAGAAAAGCTCGCCCAGGCCCTCGAATCTGAAGGCTACATTCGCAAACTGCTCAACCTCTTTCATGCCTGCGAAGATCTAGAGAATATCGAAGGTTTAAATTTTTTCTTATTCCATTCTCAAATCAACTAAAAAAGTACACTAAATCGATAGTTGTTAACTACAATTGACAAATTGATTATTTTTTTCATTAGGTTTGCACCACTTATACGACATCTTCAAGAACATCTTTCTGTTGAACAAGAACGCCCTGTTCGAGGTGATGTTCAGCGAGGACACAATTTTCGACGTGGTAGGATGCCTGGAGTACGAGCCGAGTCTGGCGCAGCCGAAGCGGCACAGGGAGTTCCTCCGTCAACTGTGCCGGTTCAAGCAGGCGATCCCAATAACGAACGCCGAGCTGCTTGCGAAGATCCATCAGACGTTCCGTGTGCAATACATTCAGGACGTAGTGCTACCTACGCCGAGCGTCTTCGAGGATAACATACTGAACACCCTGACCAGTTTCATATTCTTCAACAAAGTCGAGATCGTGAGTCTGATCCAGGATGATGACAAGTTCCTGACAGAGCTGTTTCGTCAGCTCACGGACGAGCACACTCCGGACGAGCAGCGTCGAGACCTCGTGCTCTTCCTCAAGGAGTTTTGTAACTTCTCGCAGAATCTGCAGCCCCAGGGCAAAGAGGCATTTTACAAGACGCTCACAAGTCTGGGCATCTTGTCGGCGCTCGAGATCACCCTCTCGATGAACGACCCCCAGACCAAGACCGCCAGCATTGACATCCTCACGTACATCGTTGAGTATTCGCCATCGGTGATACGCGATTACACTCTCCAACAGATCAACACCACAGAGCAGGACCAGATGCTGATCAACGTGATCGTCACGCAGCTTGTGAACGACTCCGACCCTGAGTTAGGCGGCGCGGTGCAACTCGCCGGTGTTTTGCGTCTGCTCCTCGACCCTGAGAACATGCTCGCCGCAGTGAACAAGTCAGAGAAATCGGACTTCTTGAAATACTTTTATAAATACAGCATCGGCACGCTGATCGCGCCCTTGCTGACAAATACGATTGGCGACAAGCCCGCCCGGGAAGACAACAGGACTGTCCAGCTACTCGGTCTGATACTCGAGCTGCTATCGTTCTGCGTCGAACACCACACCTACCACATCAAAACTTGCATCTTCACTAAGGACCTACTCCGACGAATACTCGTGCTCATGAAGAGCCGCCACACCTTCCTCGTTCTCTGCGCTCTCAGGTTTATGCGCAAGATCATTGCGCTCAAGGACGAATTCTACAATAGATACATCATCAAAGGCAACCTTTTTGCCCCAGTTTTCGACGCTTTTGTCAGGAATAATGGCAGATACAATTTACTCGACTCAGCTATACTTGAAATGTTTGAGTTCATCAAACTGGTATACATTTTTTTTTATATTTTCACTTTCATAACAAGTCGATTAGAAACAATTCCTAACTGGTTGTTTTTTTTTCTTCTAGGAGGATATCAAATCTTTGTGTTCACATGTAGTAGAAAATTTCTCCAAAGAACTCGAGGCGGCTGATTATGTGCAGACATTCAAGGCTCTGAAGTTGAGGTATGAACAGCATCAAGACAAACTCAAAGACAGAGACAGAGCCACTCTTGATAGGTGCGATGTTGTTCTCGTTATAACAAAAACTGTAGAACTTAAAAAAAATTAATTCAACTGAATTTTGATTTAATTTTGCAGTGTGCCATCAATATTGAGAAGTAACCGATACAGAAGAGATCAAAGACAACTGGAAGAAGAGGAAGAGATGTGGTTCAACGAGGAGGAAGATTTCGACGAGGGAGAAGCGGTGGTGCCTGCGGCAGCAGCGGATCTCGTTTCTCCTACGTCGGCCAAGAAACAGCCAACACCCAACTCGTCGCCAAACCCGGTCCCTGTCGACTCGAAAAGTCAACAACAAGAGCAGCAGCAGCAGCAACAACAGCAGCAGCAACAGCAACAACAACAACAGACTGTCCTTAATAACAACACTGCCAGTAATAACGCGGCAGTGCAAGCACCGCAAGTCAACAACAGCACACCAATCATCAATGACTCCTCCTTATCTGCTGACATTAATCCTAGTACAACTGTTAGCACTGTTGAAAAAACAGGGACAACTATTTTTAAAAAAGTATGAGTCTTTTTTTTTGTGAATACAGTATGTTGAAAATTCACATCACTGTTCATTAAGCGTTGCTATTTATTCACAGTGATGTACCAACTTTTAACATACATTTTTGATCTGTACTGAGAGAATGATTGTTTTATACTAATGCGATTAAAAATTGCAGGGTTTAGTAGACTACGAGGGTGATAGCGATGAGGAAGACGAGGAGTCGGAGCTGTCACCATCGCCAAAGCGACAGCGGATGTCATAGTAGGCAAACAACCAGTCTTTAATAAGAGTGCTGTGACCGTTAATAATCTCCGTCGTTGTACAGTCGGCGCAAAACAATCGGGAAGGCCCAGACGTTGGTGTACGAACGCAAGGACAAGAATGACGAGACATCGACGTGAGAGGCGACATAGCGGAATACTTTAATTTTGTCGATTAGTGTATACGATGAACGTTAGTTACGCTTGTGCGAGTGCTAAACGAGTGTGTACAGTTGAACCAAGGAACAGTTACGCGAAGAGCTACTGATTAAAGTACCAAGGGACGCAAGACACGATTCGATCATGATAAAACTCAAAGCAAACAAATTATATTATATAAAAGATAAAAAAAGAAACGAAAGTCGTAGCGACACGAGTTCTTCAATTGACGAAAAGTAAACCGAGTGGACACATTACACAAGCTCTACCCCCCTTCCCAACGTGTGTCACAGTCATTCATTTGTAAAGCAAACATTTTTTTTTAATGAATTCACATAAAAGTTTATCAACTTACACGCTACTGTAATATGTTGTGTAAAAGATACAGTAACAAATCATTGAGAAAGCGTATAGTTTATTCTGATGATCTTTCAGACAACGCCCCCCCACCACCCCCGCACAACGTGAACGTGTCGCACCCTCTTAACAAATCGAATCGAACACAAATCGGCGGGACACGCGACTTACAAAACTTGATCGATTGATTTTTCAATAAAATCATTTATCCGTTCAGTAGCACTGTAAAAACAATCCTCTTGTAAATATAAATGATATATTCAGGCTTATATGAATATATATTTACATACGTATGGTATAGAATACATATGTCTGACAGGCAAACTAAGATTCAATATTGGAAGCGGGAGTAAGTTTGAAACTTACCATGGTACTTGAAACAATGAGCTTTCCAAGTTTTTAATGTAAGTAGTTAATACAAATTGTACAAACGTTCAATTATTGTTCTCGTGTCATAACCATCGCGGTTAAAATAGTGACCAGTCTTGTTTCCTTTTTTCTTTCTTTATGTTTCTTCTTCTTTTTTTTTTTACAGTGTTACTGATTATGATTTCAACTGTTGTTTCATTTCACTTGTATCAAATTCGCGTTTTTTGAATCAGCTTCACAGATGGCAATTAAGACGCGATCGCTAATAAATAAAGAGGACATGTATTTTTGTATGCAGGCGTATCGTCGTCCACGTTTTTAAACGTTTCACACAGATTCTTTATAATTATAAATGTAAGATTCGATTGATGTGGCGAGAAGAGGTTGTGCGAGATTTCGCTTGTTTTAACGGAGAGTACAGATTTAATCTTATTTATTTGATTGAGTTTTATTTTTTTATACACAAAAATGAAACACAAGAAAAAGAGGGCGACGGGCGCCATCTGTGTTTACTTTGAAAGTGTAAATTGCATAAAAGTTTGCGAACAGCAATTATAAAAGTTGATACGTCAATCTGTAACTGAGAGTTTGTATGACAGTTTTTATTATATTCGTGCCAGTTGTTCGTAAGATTTTTTCTTTCTCAGTTTCTCCGCTGACAACGTATGTGGGATTCGAGTCAGTTTTAATACAGTTCACCGGGAGCTGACCAATATTTGTAAATATGACTTGGACTGACATTCGAAAGTGTTATATCAATAAAATTAAGAGTTGTTTTTGCGTCAATTCAATGGTCGATTGATTTGAGTGTCACTATCCATTATCTTCTTTGTTTTTCGCGGGCAAATTTGAAATCAGTGATAAGCCAAAGTTTAGTTAATGCCTTTTTTTATATTTTTGTATGCTTGAGATCAAAATCATTCATTTTCGTATAGTGTTTGAAAATGTACACTCTGACATGCACATTTTCAAATATCTATGTCACGAAATTCCAAAAATTATAACGAACATTATCATCATTCTCTTCTAAGTCAGTGTTTCTCGCTTCATTATCAAACTCGATCGAAACCTTATTTATTATTTAAATTAATTTTATAAATATACTTTATCGAGGACTTTGATTCAAAATGAATACACAATTGGACGCGCATTTTAATTCTTAAGTTTGTATTTTAAAAGTAAAAGTATGTAACAAATTTGTATAATAAAAACACACTTTCGACCGAATTAAACAAAGAATTCATCATTGACTTGACGCACTTTTATTGATTTGACAAAAAATTAATTATCGCAATAGCATGTTTCGCTGTAATCACAACTACATAATTAATGAAAAAAGAACGTAAATGAAAAGTGTTTAATGTAAGACTAATGCGTTATATTGGGTGCAAAAACAAATTTATGCGAAAGAGAGTTTGAAAAACCAGAAGTAAGGTTTAAATGGTAAACAATGTAAAAGTGCAGTAATGTGTTAGAATTTTGGGTGTACGACACGTTCTTTGTACAGAGTGTTTTAGATTATCTTGAAATATAATTCGTTCAATATAAGCTGTAAATTATTCGCAAATTTATATACCAAAAACACTAAAATTCGGTCTGAAAAATTAAAAACGCACTGCCTATATGAAAGATAAACGACGAAAATAACAACAAAAAATGCCTAAAACATTCTGTATAAATGCTAATTACAATTTTCGCGAAGAAAATGATGAAAAACGATGCAAAAGTCAGTCACAGAAAACGAAGAAAGGAAAACAAAAATGTTTATCGGATGGTTACTAGGTGCAAAATTCGAAGATGGCTTTTGCATTCATTGTAAAATACAAATATCGATATTGCGCATTTTACTTCAGACGTATGTATGCAAACACCATCAAGCTTCTCTTTGTCTGGCAACTTTTTTCTATAAAAAGAAAAACTATAAACGAAGAGTTTTTTGAAATTGAAAAGAATTAACGAAGAAAATGGAAAAAATAGAAAAAAAACTGATACGTGAATCCCGTAATCTAAAAAAAAAAAGGTATATGAAAAAAAAGTTATATAAATATATAAATAAAAGACGAGGTGCGATAGATGTGTGGGCTATAATAAATTGACGAAAAGATGTTAGTTTACAATTGATTCGAGAGAATGGAAAAGTGATAACGAGCGACGCAGAAAAGTGGATGTTTTGAATGCGTGTTTTAAGCATCGTTTGAATGATTGGTAGCACAAAAAGTCGCACTTTTTTCACCGCTATGTAATATTTGTAAAGATAGTCGCAGGTGCGCGTGAGGTGCAGGTGGTTTGCACACGAAACATTTTTGTATGAATTTTACAATAATGCCGAATAATGTTTTATTATTATAATACCGAGGTATACACTGAAAAAAAAACAAAACAAAAAAAATAATAAATGATAGAAAGGTGGTTATTTTTTGACACAGACGTCGATGTGGCATTTTGCGATACGAGAGCATTTTGTGCTACGAATCTGCAAGCTTGTCGATGTTCGCAAGTGACGCGAAGTTTCAAACGCCGGATGAATGTTAACGTGAGTCAAGTGTGCTGTAGAAATGAGAAGAATATTTAAGTAAATAAAACGTGAAATTAGAACAACTCAATTATTGTTCACCTGTGACGGGATCTCGTTGGTTACAATTTTTTGTTCATTTTTCTTATCGGTTTTTCTCTCACCGCCTAGCTTTGTAAATTTTAACCGATAATTTATACATTAAGAAAAATAAAAACTTAATTGACAAAGAACAACTCGAAAGAAAAACAACAAAAATCCTATAATCATTTTTTTTTCCATATACATTTTAAGAGCTAAAACGATAACATTTTTTACAGTGCAATATTCTTGAAATAATTAAAATCTATTTCCATTCATATTTTATGTTAAAATTAATTTTAATTGAAGGAGTGGTGCAAACTAAAAAGAAAAGCATCACTTTTCGACAACTTCTGCTTTGAGACGTGCTGCAAGGGCTCTTCGCACTTGTAGAATCGAATCTGTGGACGCATTGGGGTCATTTTTTATCCCACTCATTGAAGCTTCAGCAGCAACTTTGGCCGAACTTGGACGATCCGCGTTGAGCTCCAACCTGTGACTTCGTGCTTTTTTCTTCAACGCCACCAGTTTGTCTCGCTGCTCTTTCAGATATTTTTGTCTACTTTGTTTATCCTCGTTTGTTGCCTCTGAAATTCTAACTTCCGTCAGCTCATTTTCTGGGGACGATTCCTTTTCCAAGATAGATTCTAGGGACGATTTAAAATGTAACTCGTTGGAGCTTTTGTTGAGGCTTTTCAATGCCTCCAAAGGTTTCAAAACAGCTTCTTGTGGCTGTCTCAGCGCAGTTTCCAATTTTGCATGCTGATTATCATACTCCACTTTCAATCGCTGCTCTTCGCGCAAAATTTCCTCACTGTTTAATTGCGAACAATCCTCTTCCTGTTGTTCTTCTTCGTTATTCAAGCTTTCACCTTCACCAACGTTGCTAGAATAATGATGTTTATTTTAATAAATTACAATTAATTTCTTCAGTGACATGATAAATCACAAATAATATTTCTTAAATAATAGTACTTGAGCAATTCCTCCATAACAAGTTGCTCCTCGTCAGGTACGCTGGCATTCTCGCAAGTAAAAGAAGCTGGCGTTAATCCGTACTTTTGTTCAATCATGCTCAAAGCTTGCAATTGTAGTTCGAGATTTTTTTGTATCATCATATTTTTGAAAATTTCATACTCGTTTGCTGCCCAGATTTGCTCGAACAGGGTCTGAGTGAAAAAATGGTCCAAATTATTTATACAAATTGATTTTTTTTTATAAAAAAGAATAAAATAAAAAGTTTTACGATTTATAAACACATTTACATACATGATGGAATTGAACAGGTATCTTTGTATGTTTGTTCATAGTACAGGCATGTTCAAACTGTTCTGGAGTTATTCCTATATCTTCCATGAAACATCCGAGCAAGAGATCTACAAGATTTTTGTATTCTTGATAGGCCTGATAATATTCTGCAATGTCCTGAGATCCCGGTTCAAAAACTGAAAATTTATCAACGTAATTGATTAAAAACACCAAAGAATATATCAAAATAACTTTTTAGGTTTAATTTATTAAAACAATTTATTCAAAAGAATCATTTTTAATTAGTTCAGATTTTACTTACTTAAAGATTTCTCTTCAATAAAAGTGACCAAAGGAGCTGACCAGATGGGACCCTGCAGAAACCCTACCAAAGAATCAAAAACCCATGCACTGTCCTCTTTTTCATTCATTGTTGAAATTTTTTTATCTTCAATAATCAAATCAAATTTTAAATTTATATCTCAGTTATGGTATTTATCTCCAATGTTTGACTCAAGATCAGTTGCACCAAACATACGTAAAGCGACGTAATTCCCAAGTTGTCGGTCTGAGGATGGTAACTATGGAAACCTAGTGCATAACAATTGTATAGTCAAATTTTATCAGCGGCGGGCAACGCATTGTTACATAAAAGGGTTGAAATCAATTGTTTCTGAACAGATGCATTTTTTAGATACGAATAAAGGGGGGATTGTCCAGTAGTCTTGGTTTCACTGACGGACACAGACATATCGATTTTTATTAAAACCAACCCATGAATTATTAATTTCCAATCAAAATTGTCCAAAATTATTAAGAAATTTAGTACTAAAATTTTGCAAACAAAACTTCTGTTTTCTAGAACATTTTGTGTTAAAAAGTTGTTGTTTATACAAAATATTTATCATTGAAAAAAAAATCTAATCTTTCTAAATCATTCTAAACAAATTCAAAATCGAAACAAATACTTACCATGAAACTTTTCACAGGAAAAACACAACATAAAAAACTGAACTTTTTTATGAAATCAACTTATCCAAAAACACGCGAAACAACGGAGAACAAAAAAAAATTGTTCCCAGAAAAAAACGCCGAATTTTTTGTTTGAATTAGTACAAAATTAAACAAAATGTGTAAGTATCAATTTATCATCAGAGAGTTTTAGTTAAAGACAAAACAATTGTATGATCTCTTGACCTTGGCTTATTTTTGTCAACAAAATTTTTGTTTTCATCGCGTTAATCAAAGTTTGTGAGATAAAAAAAATATATAAATGAATTTTCAAACAAACAAAAATGTCAAAATAATGTCTAATATGGCCGCCCCTGGAAGCATGCGTGGCCGGTTCGACGCGTGACGTTGGAGAGAATCACCCGATGTTACGTCATCTGTGTTCTCTTGCGGGCGCCCCCACTTTGTCGTAGAGCCGGCATCTCATCTGCTCTTACCGTTAAAGTGCTGTAGCACTGACAGTGCACTCAACTTGTTAGCAGCTCGAAAACCCGCGTTGGTTCGCGAACCCGGACATCTTGCCACATTATCGCAACGCTGATAAGCCTCTACAAGCGAACCATCACTTTTAAATTGTGCCGTGATTTTTTCATCATTTTGTCAGCGCGCGCTACTCTTGCGCCACGTTTGACACATTGCAGGTATACAATATTTTCCACATGTTTCAAATTTGTTGTTTTTTTATCATCACTATTTGTTTGCAATTTTTATGGTAATTTAATCAAAGTGAGGTTAGAGTTTTAAAGGAACATTTTGTTGTCCTTTAAAAAGTACCTTTTTAACTCCTTTTGTTTATTTGTTTATAAACAACGTAGTAGTTCTGAGTTGTACAATTTGTTTATTGATTGAAATGATAACAAAATCATGCGATGAAAAATTTGTTTTGTTTTTCATTTATGATTTTCTTTGATTAAACGTTGAATCATTTCATGGAATGTTGCTTTGAGATAATGCGAAAACTTGATGAGATGAATCTGCTACGGGCGCAGCATTTTTTCCTCAATAAAAATTACAGCGTTGCAATTTTGCACATGTTGCGTAGTTTAAAACTTCAAGTGTATGATAAAAGTTTCATTGTTATTAGTCGTATAGAAATTGTTCACACGAAGGATTATGATTATGGATGTTATCAAAACGCTATTTTCTTGTTTCTGATAAACATGTAATTTAGGATAGGAAAAGAAATTATATGATAAAGTATATATCAGAATTGGTGGATTCGAAAAAAACACATCATCTTTTATGTAACATTTTTTATGATAGATAAAAAAATAATTATTACTTTTGATTTGTATCACACATTGTTAACCAGATTTTAAGCAACAATTTCCATTGATCATACTAATTTTTCATTCGCAATTTTAATTGTTAGACTTTTAATTGTATTTCATTTAGATTTTCATTGTTAACATTTTTATTTTGTTATTTTTCCAAGAAAAACAAATATTTTGCCAACAAATCAGGTCACGAAAATGGAAACACGAAGGATGATATAAAAGAGCATTGATTTTCACGATGACATTACTTTTACTGTGAGATTAAACAAAAAATTGATAGCTGCTCGGTTACTGTTCTCTATATCTGATGTTTTAAAAACATAAAACAGTGAATCTTTTATGACTTTTTGTTTGTTCTTTTTATGCCATCAAACAAAATTATCAAATTTTTAAAGATGAAAAAAAAAATAGAATAATAATTAGACAATCGATATGCAATTGACAAATACACCAACAAACTTAATTGTTCCAAAACAAAAAAAAAGCTGTTATAAAGCTATTTCTATTACAATTCCAAAAGTTGGTTGTTTAAAGTTTTCCGGAAACTAGTCTGGCAATGGTTTATATTTGTAATAAAATTCTAAATCAAACAACTTATTAAACGCAATTAAAATATTGCAAGAAGCTGACGCAAAGTGTTAGGTTGTGTTTCCAACGGAAGAATGTTCGCTGATTGGCGTATCCCGGTGTGTCGCGGAGGATTCATTGGTCGCGTCCAAGTAGGCCGATGGGCGAACCAGTCGGGGCCAGGAAATAACCTCGTTTCATCGAGTAGATGTCGACTGTAAACATTTTTGACATTCTCGCGCCCTCAAAACCATCAACGATCATCGCTCGCTCCGTCTGCTTCCTGTAAACTTGCCGGACGTGTTGTTTTCGTCACGTGACGAAACGTCAAAACAATCGCACGGGTCAGACCGGAACAAACGAGACACAAGCTGCGCTTGAGAAACACCATCCGCAATTTTTTTGCATCTTGATATTCTTCTCGCGGAAGAAAGTCGCTTGGGAAAGGTTAGTTATGGATAGGAAAATAGAAATAAAAAAGTTAACGGTAAATTTTTCTACCCGATTGTTTGTTTTCTAAATGAAAGCTCCCGAAGTGAAATTGAATGCTCTTTTCTTTTAATTTTCTCGCGTCAGATATTCTAGGTTATTTCTGTCAAGTTTGTTCTGTCAAAATTTTGTGTTCTTTGAAATGACAAATTTAACTGATTGTGGATTTTTTTTTGTTTTTTTGTTTTTTGGTTCTGAAGAAACAAAATTGAGACAGTTGTGTTTTTGAAAAAATTAAACAAAAGACAAGGGAAGGAATAGCGAACTGTCAAAAGTGCATTTGACCTGAAAAGGAGACGGAACGTCGGTTGCAACTATTTGAGCTAAGAAAAAAAAACGAACAAACAAAAGGAAAAATACAAACAAGAGAACATACAAGAGAAAAGGTAATGAGATATTTGGTATTGGTACAATTTGCAAGCTGCGATAAATATAGCAGAGGTACGTGTGCGACACACTTAAAAGAAGACCGTCGCATTTTAAAACCGGAGCAAAGACATATACAATCATAACTCGCGACTGATCGATAGAATTCAATTACAAAACTTCCGATTGGACTTTCAGTCCCTCTTTCCTTAATTCAACCAAAAACAAAATTCACTCCAAATTCACCCTCTTGTTCGAATTGTTTTTTTTTTCTCGCCCTCATGTTCTTTCGATTCACGTTTTCCATTTGATTTGTATTCAATACCGCGAAACCCGATCAATTATATCGACTTCTGGTGATAGGAAATATGGAATGGGAATTGTTTTTATAAATATTTGATTGAATTGTTCGTGGAAATTGCATGCAGTTGTCCATTCGTTCATATGCTTTCATTCTATTATTACTATTCAACTTCCGAATTCGAATTATTGCGACGATAATAAACTTCTATGGTTTGTTTATGATTCAATAATTATATCGAATATTTTTATTTTACTTTCACAATTAATTTTAATTAATGATGAAATTGGTTATGAAAAAAGAGTTGATTAAAAAAAATGCAGCAAAAATAAGGATAAAAAAAATCTTATCTTTTAATTTGAGGGGATTAATTCATTGGTGGGGGAAGGGAGCCGATTAAAAAATAATTATAGCCAAGCATGAAAGCAACGTGACACTTTCCAATCGTTGAAAAACATTTCGTGTCACGTATCTCCTATTTGTTTATAACTACCTTTTGATTGTCAGTTTTAGGATACTGGATGGAAATAGGCGATAATCACTAAGATGTCTGGAAGAAAGCGGGTCAGAGAGGACGGTCACGAGGTCGAAATAATGCGCAATGATAAATCCAACTCGCACAACAACAATGGTGTTACTGACGCCTCATCATCCAGAGAGGAGTCGCCGATTTTTATGGTATAATTCTCGCTTTTACTTTGATCCCAGAGGCAAAGTTCAAGACTTATCAATTTTGTTCAAAAGAACTCAATTAGTAACTTAAAATGTTCATGATCAACATGAATGTAAATGTTCGAAATTTCTGTTTTAAATTTATGGGCAATTTAAAAGTTTATAAATTGTAGAAGTTGCTGAAAATTTATAAACTGCGTGGGTATAACCGCTTCTCGCATTCTTTTGAGCTTATTTAAAGTTATCAGTTGGTAAACAAAATATCAACTTTGATATTGAGTTGTCGATAAAAAGAACGACAAAGTTATAAAAAAAAAAAAAAAATTGAATTCTAAAAGCCCACAAACAAAAGCGTGATTGGTTGCACGTAGTGGTGTCACGCGAGAGTTTGAGTTTACATCTTATAGGTTGCCGGGATGGTTCGCGTTTCATTTGCGCAATCTTGTTTGTCTCGTCATGAGATGGCTCGCAATCTTGTCAGTCACATTTTTAGAATCCGAGGGTGTGAGAGATCGTGCAATACATAATTTCAAATGATTCACGCGTCAATAACTGTCTCGAGCCAGCTCGTTTATTGTTTTGATTTGTTTGTGAAATAGAAATAGGAAACCTCAGAAACTTTCCTACCAGTACAATGGGGAAAAGAAAGACCCTTGAAACAAGAGAATCAGTGAAATTTTTCAAGCAAATCTATTGTCATTGCAAAATATCGCACTTTTATTCGTCAGTTAAAATTTTATCAGAGCCATCATTGAAAGTCATCCAGTGATCAATAATTGATCAGATTGTGCAAGCAATCATATAAACTAATCGTAAAATTAAATGTCAATTTAAATTTTTGAATCATAACGTTTGTTTTGCTGGGTGTTGTGTCAATTTTAGAATGTTTGCTCGGCCATGAGAAAGAGTGATGGTGAAATTAAAAATAACAGATGAAAATTAAAAATAAATAAACAACTCAATTGAAATTACATGAAGAATTGCAATTTTGATTTGTAATCAAGAAAATTGAATGACAAAAAAGTATGAATGTTTTAACGAAATGGAATGTCAGGTTTAAAAGGAGTGCTGGCAAAGGACTGGTCTCCCCACTCGGGTGAAATCGTAATCGTCGGTCATTAACCACAATAGTGTTCGACAACTTTAAAAAACGTCAAATCTGAGTCAGTACGTGGCACATTCCCAAGCCGGTGACATCTCATAGAAAAAAGAAAAGACAAAACGCTTGGACACTGCCGTAACAGCCAAGTGAAAAGTACGCTCGCGAAACCGATTCAGAGTTGATAACAGCTCAATATGACGCAAGTCAAGGGTACCGCCGTGTCGCCGCTCGGCGTCGTATGATTTCTACGATCAGACATTCGTGTAACGCCACGAAGGATGCACGAATCGCGCGTGTCGCTTTGGAAACTACCGCGCAAATTTCAAAAGTGAACTATTGATTTAAACAAAAGAGTGTCATTTGTTTTGTGCTATTGGAAATTTTTCGTGATTTTTT
>JAQQRF010000772.1:0-27611 GCA_030523145.1 Trissolcus brochymenae | reverse complement strand
GAGCTATTTTTCAAAATTTTGTTGTCAAACAATAATAAGTTAAAAAGTAACTAAAATGTGCGAGAAAGATAGACAAGTTACATGACATTTCACCTTAACAGTTTGAAATGTTTGTGTTTACATTATGATACAGTTGGACATATCCGGTTTTCAAAAAAGGTGCAAAGAACAATTTGAACATCTCGGATATCTACGGCCCGCCCAAGGACGATGAGTCGGAGCGCGTGGCAGATAGGCTGGAAAGGTATGAAAAAAAAAAATAAATAAATAAATAAAAAATAATTCATCAATAAAACGAAAGAATTTCTATTCACATGCTACCCAAGTGCTCGTGTAAGTTAGCCTATAAACACGGATAAACACACGGGGGTAAACAAATGGTGGTACAGGCACAAGGCCACGAAATCACAATTAGTGACATGGTAAAATGGGTCTCCAATAATTAACAATTATTCAACTTACAACTCCTTTTTTTACTTATTCATGGGCTACTTGTTTTTTTTGTTTTTTTCCGAAATTGAATGTTCAATATTTTGAATAAAACTCAATATAATTGAATAAAAAATTTTGATGTTTATCAATAACTATTGAACTTTTATTTTGTGCACAAACAAATATCAATATTCATTTATTTGTCTCAAAATGGCGGCATTTTGAAATAAATGATTTTTAAAATGACAGTTTTCAATTCCGAATGGTCGGCATTTTGAGAAAAATGAAAGAATCAAAAATCGTGAATATATCCATGGATCATTTTGCCGCTGAGAAAACTGATTTTTCAGCGGGAATAATTATATCATTCAATTTGATGAATGAAAAAACTTACACGGGCATTCATTATGTTATGAGGGATAAAAATCTTACATGAGCAAAAACCTGACACGATTAGTGTGCGAATAGATACTTGTTAATAATAATAAGAAGCGGTGCAACTGTGAGTGCTGATACTGATGCGATTTACATTGATTTTAGAGAATGGAATAAAGAGGTAGAAAAGTTGCAAGGTATTGAGTACAAGATTAACAGTAGCGGCAAAAAGTATTTGAAGAATGGCGCTAAGACGAAGCCGAGCTTGGCGCGTGCCTTGGTGCGTACATTTATCTGGGACAATGTACGAGTGATGTTGATCCTATTTCTTGAGGGAGTCTTTTTGCGTTCGGCGGCACCGATTTTTCAAGGCCAAGTCATCGCATATTTCAACACCAGCAGCTCCGCGTCAAAGAATTATGCCCTCTACTACGCGACAGGATTGCTAGTCTCCACCTTCGGCATTTCGTTCTGCATGCATCACTATTTTCTTTACAGCGAACAGATTGGCAATAGGATACGCGTCGCATGTAGCTCTCTCATTTACAGAAAGGTTTCAACATTTGCACACATCTTTCTTTATCTAAATATAAAACCAAGTCCTCATTCAATTGTAAAGTTTTTTTATATCTCAGATATAATAATTTTACCTAACTTGATGATTTGCATCAATGTGAAAAGTTTTAATTTAAATACCATACATTTGTTATTCATTCTTTATTTTATTAACATATGAATAATTTTTGTGTGATATGAAGTTTATTTTTATTTTATTGGCCATTTTATGTAAATGTTTTGCATAATAACTGTTGGTTGTCATGAAAGAAGTAAACAACAATAGCAAATATCTATGTTTCACATATATATGTAACACTTAAATAAAATTGCAAATTTAAAGAAAACACGCGTGTTCTACAAATGAACACGTGTGGATTCGTCATCGATATATCAATCGATATGATTATGTTATTGCATATGCTTGCACGGTTGGCAAAATTATTTATGATTATCGAAAATAATCACGTTTTCTATGAAAATCGAAGGTGATTACTAAAAACTGACAATTTTAGTTATTCAAAATGGGAAAATCATCTCTGGACCAATCGGCAGCTGGCCTCGTGGTCAACTTGATGAGCAACGATTTGAGTCGGTTTGACTTCAGTCTTCCATTTTTTCATTACATCTGGTGTGCAGCATTTCAGGTGAAAAATCATTATATTATTATTTTATTATTATCTTTATATACGATGAAATTTTAATATCCATCTACAGTAGAATACAAATTGTTAATGACTGATTAATAGTCACTGATGATAATTAAAAACTTGCAATATTATAATTGATGTATGATCATTTTTACAGGTAACCATGATTTTCTGGATCACCTGGGACTTTGCGGGAGTGGCAGCTTTAGTGGGTTGCGGTTCTATCGTGATCGCTTCAATTCCAGTCTACCCCATTGTCGGCCAACTGAGCAAAGCACTAAGAATGAAAATCGCCACTGTCACAGACCGACGGATTCAAATTATGAACGAACTGGTTACAGGCATCCAAGTAGAAACTTTAACAATATCCTTAATAACAGATAAACTTTAAAATATGTTTCGTTATAACTTAAATGCTGATAAACGAAATCATTTTTTACACATCAATTTAACTATTCTCTCTGGATTATGAAGTCAGATAACATGATGTAAAATGTTTATAATAAGAAAGTATTTGTAAAATATACAATAATATGTACGACAAATAAATTCATAAAGCGTTTATCATGGATGAATGTTTGAACAATGATTTGTTTTATTTTTGTCAAATTTGCTGTAATTAGCATTGAAGAATCTGCATTCTGGAAAATAAATGAAATATATATGTTTAAAATGAATTTGTTAGGTAGTGAAGATGTACGCTTGGGAAATCCCTTTTGCAAGAGTGGTATCGGACACCAGGGCTAAGGAGATCAAGTACATCAAGACTTCTTGCAACATCCATGGATTCATCAAAGGGACCATCGTAGTGATGGAGAGGCTGGCTCTCTACATCTCGATGGTCACTTACTCCCTTATGGGGAACATACTCAACGCCGAAACAACCTTCGTCTTGGCGTCCTTCTTCAATAACTTGCAGATGGTCATTGCTGTTTTTCTGCCCCAAGCTTTCGTTTTCCTCGGCGAGATCAATGTCTCGATCCAGCGAGTCCAAGTAAATTTAACATCACATCTCATGTCAATTAATTTTGCTTTCAAATTCAATTCAATCCTTGTGTTTTGCAGCAATTTCTTCTTTCAGACGAGCTTGACTCAGATAATGTGGAGATCGTGCAACACTCGACAAATGACAATCCATTGATTTTGAGCGTGACCAACCAACCACAAAATAAAGCTGTAAATGTGAAGCTGGAAAGGGTGTGTGCGAACTGGACTCCGGGTCAACTTCCGCCTACTCTACATAACGTTTCAATGGATGTTAGCTCGGGTGAATTGTGCGCCATCATAGGCCTCGTCGGATCCGGAAAAACTGCTTTACTCAATGTTTTGTTGAAGGAACTGCGAATTGGCGCGGGCATGATTTGTCTCACGCAAAATCCCGAAGCTTGTGCGAACGTCAGCAGTAATAGACACAAATCTTACATCATAGATAATCCCGAGTTCCAGATCTCTTACGCGAGTCAGGACGCTTGGCTATTCACCGCAACCGTCAAGCAAAATATCTTGTTCGGTCAGGCTTTTGACGATAAGCGATATAAACAGGTAATTGATACTTCAATTGTATTCATTTTTCATAGCATCGTAAAAAATGTTTTATTTGATGCATTTGATAATCGACAGACGAGGAAGCAATTTTATAGCTGATTTGTTTGATTTATTATACATTCATTCAATTATCATGATTCGAGTTGTTTGCGCGAGTGAAAGTGATGATTAATTATTTCTTGTGCGTCTTTGTCTCATCATTAAAATTTCCGTGTTGAATCACATGAATATTCAATTAGGAGGAAAATAACTCTCAGTAATTTTTATTGTATCCGAAATGTTGTGGCGAAAAAAAAAAAGATGAAAAGCAAAACCTGTTGTAACTTTGTAGTCATTACATGTAAATGCAATTGAAATTGGTCCATTAAAAAAAATTTTCTATTTATTTTTATTTTAAAGCAAAAATTTAACAAATTCAACCAAAATATACTTATTATAAATTGTAAAATATAATATCTATCTTAAATTAATTATATTATCACACTAATATTTAAGTTTATGCGCTTAAAATATCAATATCGAATTAAAAATTTCACAAATTTCAAAGCACTTGATTATTAACTGAAATGAAAAATATTAAAATTATGAAAAAAATACAAAAAATTAAAAAAATGTGTTTTTTCAGGTTATCGAAGCGTGTGCGTTGATACAGGATTTCGAACAATTTCCATACGGAGACGAAACTCTTGTTGGAGAGAGAGGAGCTTCTTTGTCGGGAGGCCAAAGAGCAAGAATAAATTTGGCCAGGGCAATTTATAAGAAGGCTGACTTGTACTTGTTGGATGATCCATTGAGTGCCGTAGACACTAAAGTTGCTCAACATTTGTTTCAAAGATGCATTTGTGAATTTTTAGAAAGCAATACTCGAATTCTCGTAACTCATCAGATGCAATTTCTTAAACGTGTGGATAAAATAGTTGTTATCGAAAAGGTATATTATATTATAACTCATGTCCTTGATAACTACATTATGTAATTGATTATATATATATAATTAGTAATGCCGTTCGAATCATCATTAAAAACCGTATATATTAATTTAAAAATATCTAGGGTACAATTGCATGCCAAGGAAACTATGAAAATCTCTTGAATTCAAATCCCGATTTTGCAAATATCTTAGAAATATTGAGTGGCACCAACGAGGAAAAACACGAATTTATTAAAACAGAGAACAATGTGGCAAAAACTTGGCTGTCCGAGAAAAGCGAATTAAGAATGCGAAGTCCAAAGGAAGATTCTACACAGAAAATTAATGACATTGAAGAAACCGACGTATTGTATTGCTAATTGAGAAATTTTTTTAGAAATACCCAAATAGAAATGTAGACATTTTTATTTTGGTAAGAATTGGAAATAATTTGATTATAACCGCTAAGTGGCATTAATATTTCAGAGTATAAAAATATTAGATCCTAGAGGAAAATTAAACGAAGAACAAATGAACAAGGGTGCGGTGAAAAACTCAGTCTACATGAAATATTTTCTAGCTGGTGGCACTTGGATCTCCTGCTCATTTCTTATATTTTTGTTCGTATTTTCACAAGTTTGTAATAGTGGCAATGACTACTGGGTGGCGTACTGGACCAACGCCGATTTCATCCGAGAAAAAGCCAAGCACAACAATTTGTCAGTCGAAGAAACCCACACTTGGATCAACAATACTTTTTTGTCAAATTTTGGTTTGGATAGTTACGGCATTCTCACAACCGACATGTTCATTTACTTTTATACTTTTACCGTCGCAATGGTCACCTTTACAAATTACATCAAATGTTTCTATTTTGTGAATATCGTTTCAAAAGCGAGTTTAACCTTGCATAACAATATGTTTGGAAATGTTTTAAGAACTACGATGCATTTTTTCAACGTAAATCCGTCAGGTGAATGCTAAAGAACAAATAGTAATTGAGTTGAAAATTATATACGACTGATGTCAAATATATCTTTTGTTTTAAAAGTCAAATCTTCAAATTTAATATAACGATTAACATAACGATTTTATATTTGATTATAGGTAGGATCTTGAATAGATTTTCAAAAGACATGGGTTCAATGGATGAATTGCTTCCAAAAATGATATTAGAAACCGTGCAAATATTTTTTGTCATGAGTGGGATCCTTATTGTGGTTTCAATCACGAATCAGTGGATGATTTTTATTACTATTATTCTTCTCGTTCTTATGTACTTTACTAGATTGATATTCTTAAAAACAATCAATCCCTTAAAGAGAATTGAGGGAGTTAGTAAGTAAAAATGATAAACGCAAATGATAAATATTATTACTCTAATTTTATTTTCTATTAATTTGTTAATTGACGTTTGTTAATCAGCCAAAAGTCCGATATTTTCTCATGTCAATTCAACTTTGAATGGTTTGACTACGATCAGAAGTGGTGGCAAATTCATTGAGAAAATGATGGTCAAACAGTTTGACTCTTGCCAAGACGTTCATACTGGAGCAAACTTCCTGATTTTGGCCACTTCGACGACCTTCTGCATAATCATTGATATATTGTGCGACATCTTTGTCTCGTTTGTCACTTTTTCATTTATTCTCATCAAAGATGGTATGTGCAGTGAAAAACTAAACTTTTGCAAGTACTAGCACAGAAAGTTATCGCTTTCTGTTCTCGTACTGAAAGTGACAATTTTGCGCGCTGGCACCGACGTTTAAACAATATCTAAACGTACATTTCATTTGTCTGTGTCCATTTTAGAGTCAACTATTGGAGGAAATGTTGGTCTCGCGATATCTCAGTCTTTAATTCTAACCAGCATGGTACAGTACGGGATGAAACGAAGCACCGAGGTACTTTCTCAGATGACATCAGTTGAGAGAATTTTACAGTACACTAAACTGCCACAGGAAGAACCACTAGAAACTCAAGGGTGCATTTCTCTTGAAAACTGGCCTTCGAATGGAAAGATCATCTTTAAAAATGTAGTCATGAAGTATAGCGAAACCGATCCTTCAGTATTAAAAGTAATTTTAAAGTTTTTTTTATAAAAAAAAAGAAAAAAAATGAAATAATAATAATAATTTATGTAACTTTATTGTAACATAAATCGTATGTTTATATAGAATTTGAATGTGACTGTGGAAGCAGGATGGAAAGTAGGTATCGTGGGCAGAACAGGAGCCGGAAAAACGTCATTGATATCTGCGCTATTTCGGCTAACAGGCAACAACAACTTAGAAGGTGTGATTGAAATTGATGGAATAGACACAGCAAAAATTGGTCTGCCTGAACTGAGATCTCGCATTTCTATAATCCCACAAGAACCAATCCTCTTTACTGCTAGCCTACGCTACAATTTGGATCCCTTCAACAAATACTCTGATGCGAAATTGTGGAACGTATTGAAAGAAGTCGAACTGGCCGAGCTCTCTTTGGATCACCAAGTTTACGAAGGAGGTGCCAACTTCAGCGTTGGTCAAAAACAACTCATCTGTCTGGCCAGAGCCATTCTTAGAAATAACAAGATTTTAGTTTTGGATGAGGCTACAGCTAACATTGATACTTAGTAAGTAATTTAAATATATTTTCATCATTTTTTGTTTTTATTTCATAAAAATTCAAGGAAAAATTTACCGAATTATAAAAAATTAAACATTGAATTTGGATTTTTTTTACAGCACAGACTCTCTGATTCAAAAAATGATAAGAAGTAAATTTGCTGATTGTACAGTATTGACAGTTGCTCACAGATTGAATACTGTTATTGATAGCGACAAAATTATTGTGATGGACGCAGGTTGCATGGTGGTAAAAATTTTTTTTATATCAATTCCAAATATGTATATATGTAAATATATATACATGTATCATCTCATTCACATTTGTTACTTATTGAATTTCAGGAATTCGGACATCCGTATGAATTGCTGGCTCTAAAACCAAACGGACATTTTAAAAATATGGTTAACCAGCTAGGAGAAACTATGGCAAAAGATATGACAAAATTAGCAAAAATTAAGTATCAAAAACTGAGCGACCAGTCGGACCATGCAACCAGACTTTGATGGATGTGTTTTGCATACAAACCTTACAAAAAATGATGTATAAAATATATTATATTATATACAAATCATTGTATTTTTTTATTTAAACCTGTATAAACGACACTGATATAATAAATCAGTTTTTTTATGCCTCTAATAGATTATTTTATCTAGAAGATTTATGTTTTGATTTTGAGCTCAGATAAATTAACATTTTTGAAAAATGTTAATATAGCGTGCTTATAAATATAAAAATAATAGCGCGCTTAGTTTTTTTTGAATGTATGAAATATTCCCGGTGGTTATACAGCAAACTGTCTTGTCGACATGTTTGTTTTGCTTTTCCTGCATGTTTTAACCTCTAAAGCAAATATAAAGAAAAGTGGCGCTAAAAACAGTAAAAATTGGTGTATGTCAACTGCAAAAAAGGACATCTTTACAATTTGTATTCAATTCATACTCGACAATAAGTGACTGATTGTTTCAAAATTTAAGCATCGCTGGTCGAATTGCTGAGTAATAAAATTCACTAAAACAATGTCTAGTTATCGGTCACCGTAAGTACACAGTCAACATCTTTCTGTTTGAAAAAGTTTTTATTATTTACAATTTGAATTAACGATTGATTGATTAATATAACATCAAGTAATTTGGTTCCATTATTGTTGATATAATTTTTTTTTATTATTTTCTAATTTTAGAAAATCAAGCAATTTAAAATAACCAAAATAATTTTTTTCAAATCACCTTTCAGGAAAGAAACTCCAGAAGAAATGGTTGCAGGTTTGCCTACTAATTATGAATCAGTCCTCGGTAAACTCATAATTATTGACAAAAACTGCGATGAAAGCGAAGAAATTGACATTTTGTCAACGTCTAGCAAAGATTCGTTAGAAAATTTTCCAAGATTAGAAAATCTAGCAGACAACTTTAATGCCGAGGGTATGGATATTGAGGTAAATAACAGCTCAGATACGGATAACGAGGAAATTATCTGTGTAGACGTTGACGAAGAAAATGTTGATAACAGTCCAGAAGAGGTAGAAAATAATTCTAAGACTGATGATGAAAGTGAAAATCGTAATAGATCTAAAGATGCTCGAGAAGATGATACTGTTAGAAATAAAAAAAGCATTGATTCTAGCGATAATGATGATCAGGAAAATGAAAAAATTTCACAAGAAGAACGTCGAGCTCAGTATGATTTTTTTCATTTTCAATTCAAAATGGTGTTTATCCATGTCAATTTTATAAAATATTCAGTTATTTTATTTTGTTTCAGATACGCCAAAAAATTAAAAGCTATACATGAAGAACACTTAAAAAAAGAAGCAAAGATCATGTCTAGTCGCGCAAAGTGTGTATCTTAATTGTTTTTATTTGAAGGCTTGATACTTATATTATATTATCAACCATAAAATTTTTTATATTTCAGAACACCATTTACCAAAAGAGAAAGATTAGTAATCATATACTATTTGATTGCAAATAACAGAATCAGTGGAGCCAAAGGAAGAGATATTTGGGTGAACTTTATTGAGGAAGGTGTAAGTCACAATTTCTGCGTGTTCAAAACTTTTCTTGTCTCTGTTTTTTTAGTATTGATACACTTACTAATATATATTTGTTGGTTTTCAGTACCTTCCTTACAGGACATCAAAATCTGTATGGAATCATGTCATGCAATCGCTTATCCCCCAGATAGAGACGTTTAAACTTCCAAAGACAATTGAAAGAATGTTCCAAAATTTAAGAAATATACGTAAAAGGCGCTAGCTCTTCTGTTAACTTTTTAAGTTAACAGAAGTAAAATTTCATGTAAATACTTCACTCACAGTTTAGTTATACCAAAAATATACCTAATATAAAAAGTCAATTTTTGCGCAAAATTTTTGTTAAAAAACTGAATACAAATATTTTGAAAAATCAATTTTATTTTTTTTCAATTGGCCAAATGATTATTTGTTATTTTCTTATCAGCCAACATAATGATACTAAATGTTATGTTTGAGCCTCAAAGAGAAAAATTAAAAATACTCACATAAAACAATTTAATCAATGTACTTATTGTAAAAACAATAAACAATTTGCTAAAAAAACGAGATGACAAATGTTATCAAATATTTGGTTTTATTCAAATAAAATAATCGTTACCAACAGAGATGATCTCATATCTGTGCGGTAAGTCAGTAACAAAGAAAATAGTAAAGAAATCTGCCACTAGAGAGCGTCAAGTTGATTTCAAAGATCATCATACCTCGGTAGCGATCGTTTTTGTGATGTGTATGATATGATACACCTGAGAAGAACCAGCTGAGAAGAAGAGGAGAAGCGGCAATTATAGGAAATAAGGTTGATTGCGATGGCAACAACATGGCTCATTGTTAGTTAAGTTCGAGCGTGACCAAGTTGGCCGACTTGGCCTTCACTAGCATCGTTGTTTGTTTGTTTGTTTGTAACCGTCGCGAACCACAAAGTAACCGTGATGATGAATCAGAAAAAGGCGAGGGAGGACGATGTGCTCGAAGTGTTTCTCTACCCCAAGTGTTGTTTCATTTTAAATCCAGATGAGATAAGTGAAAGTTTATTGAAAGAAGAAATTCAAAGATACAACGACGAGATAAACAAATTCACCAACGATTTCATCTGGCACAGGGATAATTTGTCTTTTTATCCTAGGACTAAACAAGTTTTATTTTTTGATAACAGTTTCGAGGATAATCCTGATGGTGAATAAATTTATACCATTGATTGTTGTTCAACGTTGAACCCTTATTTATGATTTTTAAATCTTCAAAGTTTGACAAATTGTTCATTTATTTATCTTGTTGTAGAAGACGAAACAGTGCCTCACATCCGCGCAATACTGCGCTTTGATGAAGACATAGGTGATGAATGGTTCACTGTCTTTCTGATACACCGGCTGACAAAAAAATTTGATGGTCTGGTGGCACGACTTGTGGACTCGGATGGTGAATTTTTGTTAATCGAGGCTGCAGACGTGCTGCCCAACTGGGCGAACCCGCAGACTTGTCACAACAGGGTGTTTCTAACAAATGGAGCGATCCATATTGTCCAAGACAAGCAAAAGAAATTCGTCGATGCCCTGAAAGGAGTGTTTGAGAGGCCGCACTTTTATAAGATGTCTGACAAAGTTCAGGCAACGCTGCAAAAACGATTGGAGGTTTATCCCCAAGAGATTGAAAGAAGGAAGCACAAAGCTCGGGCTTACCTGTCTGACAAAGCTGCTTCGATTTTGCAACAGAAGCCGGATTTGATCGCTCCGGCAATCAGAATAATTTGTAATTCTGATGCTTTTGAAAGAAGAGTACGTTTTGTAATCAATGATGAAGAAATGAAAAATAATAATAATTATGGACTGGATTAAATGTTGAAGTTTTTTTTTTTTTTTTTTAACAAATGAAATTGTTTCAGGTGTGCCGAGCAATGAGACATTTTCCGCCAGAGCAGAGAAAAATGGTGAACGTGAAGATGACAAAATGTCTTTATGCTATGGCGACCCACTGTCGATATACCGGGGACCCTCGAACTGGCTGGAATTTGCCACCGACAAGCAGTTCGAAGTACAAAGCTCACTTACTGGGCATCAAGATAGCGTGTGGATTGGAAATGTTGGTCGCTAGAGCGCATGAAGATCGTCGGAAAAAAGAGAAACAGACGGTCGAAAAGGGTGAGCATGCGGCTGCCGAACTTGAGGACAAAAGTTGGAATAGTTTTGTCAAACGGTTGGAAAGCAATGGCTACTTTAAAGATTTACTCGAGGGAAGCAAAGAAATGGAACGTCTCGTTATTGTTGCCCGAGAATATTTTGTCAAACATTTCAACTTACCTGTTGGACTGCTTGAGGATGAAATTAGCGAGGCTGAAAAAGTTCTGCAGGCTTGTGAAAACGTCCAGACCAACGACGACTTTCAAAGTAATACAATTTCAATGTAACTCTAATTGAAAAAATATGTTCAAATTAGTGGTAATGCTATATACAAATTGTAGGCCAAGATGTACTCAGTTTGAGTCCTGCAGATAGTGATAGCTGGTTGAATGTTGATCCTGCTCAGTTGGACGCCATGCTTGGTTCACAATACAGTCCTAAAGGTGCTATGCAACAACCAGTAAGCTTACGAGAAAAAGTGCAAGTCTTTTTGAACCAGAAAAGCGATATTGAAGGCGTGGAACTGTTCGGGTAAACTGCTTGATGATAGTAATATGATTGTGCTTGCTTATTTATAATTTGATTCTAATGATTTTGGTTTGCTTGCTGATTGGTTTAGAGAACAGCAAGTTGAATCGGACGAGAAACCCGACGCAGAAGACAACGGTCGGATGGAGTTTGACAGCGACATGTTCGATAACGCGTTACGTGACATTCTGGATCTTGTAGTGCCTGGAGCTGATGACGAGTTTGAAGTAAGTTCAGAAGGTTCGTTGGACGGTGATGACGATCGAGACGGCGAGATGGCTAAGTACATGAACTTGTTGGACTCACATCTCCAAACTGAGATGCGCGACGTTTCTGCTGGCAATTATGTCAAATCTGACAGTTTGGATACAATCGAGTCAAATTTAACGTCAAGCTTGGAACAAGAAGCTGGCGGATCCGGTCCCACCGGCAACATAATTGGCGGCCCCACGCGCAAGCTCATGCACTTGCAACTTCAATCTCCCACTACTGTTCCTCCTGATCTACAAAGTTAATATGCTCATCGCTTTTCCATTATTTTACCTTTTTTATCACTGCACTGTCCTAAGCTCGACTGTTCCTACACTTTTAGCATTATATGATAATCTCCAAGCTCAATGAGTCAGAGCAATTAATACATTTTAATAACAATGAAAGATGCGTCAAATCAAGTAGATGTAAAAAACCTTGAAAAAGAAGTTTAACAAATAATAACGAGATACATTCCACTTTGATTGATCGTATGAATTCAACTTTGAATTGTCATTTCCAAGCGCACATTATTTTTATAAGGCTCATGTAAGTCCCTGTCTTGCGACGTTTCCATCTTTTTTGAAACTAACAAAATGTTGCGGATTGTTATAAACATCTACTGTAAAATTATGAGATGACGTTATGTAATCTAAAAGATTATTGAACAAATTTTTATATAGATCATTATACACTTGTTGAGGAACGACTATCTTAAACATGTTCAAAGACGAATTTTGTTTTTAAAGCTCGTCTAAATTACAATCAGGCGTGAATCCAACGCTCAACATCCTACATCAGATTTTCATACTGTCATTGTCACAAAAAATTCTAGTGTTGAAAAACGAAAATTTGAGACGCTTAAAAACAATGCCTACTCTAGATGAGAAACAAATATGTCGCTTATTTGTAGTTCAGATGATTGAAACTTTTCTTCAACTGTGTCATAGAAGGTGCCTTATTTTACGACCGATTTTTTATTGTATTATAAAATATTGACTTGAGATTAATTTAAGAAATATTTGTGAATGTTTAAGATTATTTCTTCTAATCATTTTTTGTATTAATCATAGAGGGAGAAAAGAGTGTAGTCTTCAATAAACATTTCACACACAATTAAGAATATTATTAAACTCGTCACGATTATTTTTAAGACAATCAAACACGATGGTTCTTCTTCTACGAATAATCTCATGTTCATTGCCATTCCACGTCTGAAAACATATCGATTATAATACTTAAGAAAATAATTGTCATGAACACACAGTACCCTTCAGCACATTGAAACAACCAACATTTTCGTTATAAATCAAGCACAATAGGAATAAATGTAAGCAATGTAAATTAGAGGCATCGCTAAATAGCTTTCCGCCTCGCGATTACATTCTGTGTGTCAACGTATATGCCACCTTTGCATCGCAATACTTTTTAGCTTCTTATCTGTGATATATCTACATTCAAAACTGGGCTTGTATTTGGCCATTTTCCCTCCCCGCTTGAATCTTTATTCTAAAAATTTATAAAATAAACCCAGTCTTGTCCATTATACGCGCTTTATATAAATGAGTTTGACAACCTTTTGAGTTTTTTATACCAAGTCTCATGTACATCCACAATTGAAAACATTTTGTTGAACTTGTTAAATCGACATACTGTCTTTATTATATTGATTTTAGATATTTTTACTGTAATGATTTGTTATGAAATAAACAATGTGTTCATCTTATATAAGCGTCAATTGTTACAAAATATTTTTTTTAAAAATCGACTATTAAACGAGAGATCAAGGGCGAGAGATCAAATAAAAATATTGCATTTTTGAATTATAAATAATACATGGTTTTATTCATAATTCGGAAATTATAAAATATACAACAAAGATGGAAAGTTTATTTCTTTTTGGATACACCAACGGTACGACCGCGACGACCGGTGGTTTTGGTATGCTGACCGCGCACTCGGAGACCCCAGTAGTGACGCAGACCTCTGTGACAGCGGATCTTCTTCATTCTCTCAAGATCTTCACGCAGTTTCGAGTCTACGTTTGAACTTGTCAGCTGTAACAAATAAATTTCAATTTAAACATTGTTTCAAATGATGTATTTTTTTATTTTAATTTACTTCTTCTATGCTAGATGTCAAACTTAACTTTATTTTTTAATCAAAAATATTTGTTATAAATTTACTTAATGGTTGATATTTTATAGCATACCTGGACATATTTTCCGTCAACAATGTCTTTTTGTCTGTTCAAAAACCAGTCTGGGATTTTGTACTGCCGAGGGTTCATCATGATGGTGATAATTTTTTCAACCTACAGTTGCAAAACAAACA
Source organism: Trissolcus brochymenae (assembly GCA_030523145.1). NCBI lineage: Eukaryota > Metazoa > Arthropoda > Insecta > Hymenoptera > Scelionidae > Trissolcus > Trissolcus brochymenae. The sequence goes on along the minus strand of JAQQRF010000772.1, from coordinate 13,265 downwards.
TTAATTACTATCTTTACAATTACGATTAAATAATTAATTTCAAAGGAAGTCTATAAATCATCTGTACCTCCTCTTCGGTGCATTCTCCAGCACGTTTGTCCAGATCAATATCTGCCTTTTTCAAGACGATGTTCGCATATCGGCGACCGACACCTTTGATTGCAGTCAGAGCAAACATAACCTTACGGTTACCATCGATGTTCGTATTTACAACACGAAGAATGTGTTGAAACTTCTCTGGGATTACCAGCGACTGTAAAATAAAAAAAGGGGTTGATAAATAATTGCTCGAAATTGTACACAACATACCATCATTTAGAACTACAACTTGCGTTAAGAAAAACCTAACCTCATTTTAAATTTTTAACATAAAAATATTTTAAATAATTATATAGTGCTGATATGGTATATAAATTAAAAATAGTAATATATCGAGTGTTTGGGGGCTTAATACTGTTATAAATAATTGTCAAATTGTATTTAAATCTAATAAGAAAGTCTTGAATAGACCAAGTCCTATTGTTTATTTTTCGTTTAACAATAAATTGTTGGTCGAATTGAAAAAGAGGTGAAATAATTATTGGAAAACATCTTCCGAAGTCTTTAGGAACTATTCATGAACAATAGTTTGCGAAAATTATTGTGATTGCTTGCAAATTATTGGATTAAACTCGAGCAAGACTTACCATTTTGACGGGTTTAGAGAAAAGGTTATGTCTACGTCTCCTGAGCTTGTTTTCGGATGTAGCTATTGAAGTTAGCTATAGTTTTTATTGTTAAGTTGGTAGCACTGCTATGTGAAGTTAGTTTTTGCCCGCCAAATTGAAAAGTGAGCATAGGAATCTACAATACCGACATGTGCCACAGTGAAAAAAACGAACCAAAATAAAATCTCCAACTCAGCAGATGGCGTTTGTAAGTTTGTATTTGTGTGTTTGTGTGTGTATACACGCGCGTGTGTGTATGTGTGCGTATGTGTGATGTTTCTGTTTTCGGTCGTTTCAGTGACTGTCTGATTTGAATGTTTGACATCAAAATAATCAAGTTTATCTATTCTTATAGTAAAAAATTGACCACTACAGTGTGCGCAGCAGATAAAATTCCATAACCCATTTTGGTTCTCAATTTTTCCAGCTCATCTCAAATGACTTCGACAATGATCTTTTGAGGTTAGATTCGCATCATATCTTTATAAAACATTGCAAAACAAACATTTTTTACTATATTTCTTTGAAATACGAACGTTTACAACAACTTTACTGTATTTTTACAAATGATTCAATCGCTAAATTGTTGCTTGAACTCTTCAAAATTAGTTACTTTGAAATCTTGACTACAACTTTGACTGTAAACAAAGTGATTTGAACTATTTTTTTACAGCTATCTCAAGTGTTGATTCAAAATTTACTTCATTTTATCAATATAAAGGGGATATATTTATCAATATAATCAAACAACATTAAATTGTTGTTTGATGTTTTAAATTACCTTTTTTCAGATGTAAAATTCAACCTCAATTTCGGTCAAAAGATAAGAGGGAATTGAACTTGATAGTAAAGATAGTTCAGAATTTGAATATGAGTGAAGGCGAGTCAATGTATGGGACGACTTTGTCCCAGGAATCCATCAAAGTTATCGGAGAAAGTGTGGGAGTGAACATTCCTGATGAAGCCGCCAAAGATATCTCAGAGGATGTGAGCTATAGACTGAAGGAACTGATACAGGATGCGGCCAAGTTCATGCGCCATGGAAAAAGAAAGAAAATGACAACTCAGGACATTGACCATGCTTTGAAAATCAAAAATATCGAACCAACTTATGGATTCCTCTGCAAAGACTACATACCGTTCAGGTTCGCCTCTGGCAGTGGAAGGGAATTGCATTTCGTCGAGGAGAAGGAAGTTGACCTGGCTGACATCATCAATTCAACTGGAGGACCAAATTGGCCCAAATTGCCTCTGGAAGTTGCTCTTAGAGCACATTGGCTTTGCATTGATGGAGTTCAACCTACTATTCCTGAAAATCCACCGCCTGTTTCTAAAGGTACAAACTAAAATTATGATTCAACAATTTCTATGCCGATAATTATAATTATTCCTATTATAAATAATTATTATTTACGAGTGAAAATTGTATTCTTATTCAATTTCAATCTCAAATCGTGAATTCATTTGAATTTAAATTTGAACATTGTGTATAACTATAACTTTTTGATTATAATAATTTGTTTCATTTGAATTGTAGATATTCAAAAATTGGAAAGCGTAGATCCAACGAGCAAACTCTCAAACAAATCTCAGAACTTGGGTGTAGGAAAGCCAGGAGGAGGTGGAAAATCGCAAAAGTTGCGCAATATAGAAACTGTCCACGTAAAACAACTCGCTACACATGAGTTGAGCGTGGAACAACAGCTGTACTACAAAGAAATCACTGAAGCCTGTGTGGGCTCGGACGAGGCACGTCGTGCTGAGGCCTTGCAGTCTCTTTCAGCTGATCCTGGTCTCCACGAGATGCTGGCACGCATGTGCACGTTCATTGCTGAAGGCGTGCGTGTCAATGTCGTTCAGAACAATTTGGCTCTTCTTATCTATCTTATGCGCATGGTCAAGGCCCTGCTTGACAACCCTAGTCTTTACTTAGAAAAATACGTATGTTACCGCGTTGATTTGATTATTCAATTTGTTTAATTTATTATCAAAAATTAAACTCACTGAGTTATTATTTTTCTAGCTCCACGAACTGATTTCTTCAGTAGCAACATGCATCGTATCAAAACAGTTGTGTATGAGACCAGAGATGGACAATCATTGGGCTTTGAGAGACTTTGCATCGCGACTAATGGCACAGATTTGCAAGAATTTCAATACGTCCACCAACAATGTTCAGACTAGAGTTACGAGAATGTTTAGCCAAGCTTTAGCTAAAGCCAGTACGGTGAGAATTGGAGAAAACAGATTTTAGTCTTCATATTTTACGTTTTTTGATTAAATTTTCTGATTAAACTTATCTTAATTTGATTTTGCAGGCACCTCTTGCTTCATTGTACGGGTCAATTGATGGACTTTGTGAATTGGGGGCTGAAGTAGTCAAAGGACTAGTAATCCCAAAGATCAAAGATATATCAGACAGAATAGAAGTTTGTATAGAAGGGAACAATTTATCAACAATTGATAAGAATGGTGCTGGACATATAAAAACACTTTTAATTGTAGGTTTTTTTGATCAATTAATTAGTTAAAAAATCATTTTATAAATAATTATACCGCATAAATGTGTTAATTATTCAAAACTGATGAATTTTGATTGTTTTTAGAAATCGGTTGCTCCTGTTTTGAAGACAATTCGTCCTGCTCCAGATTTCATTGAAGATTATAAGCAAGATTATGGTTACATTGGACCGGCACTTTGTGCGGCTGTAGCAAAAGCACGAACGCAACCAACTGCACTTACAACTCCTCCGACAACAACAAGTACGACCCTCACAACCAACCAGAATACCGTCAGTGCAACCAAAAATGTTATGCAATCTGGTAAGAGAAACTTGGTTCGAACATTTATTTATAAAGTCAAAGACAAGACAATAATTCGCAATAATTAATAAAATAATTTTATAATTTCAATAGCTTAAGGACCTTCTTGAGTTAGAGCTAAACTATGAAAAACTTGTAAGTTTTCTTGCAAATATTCTGTAATTTGTGTTTCAATTGATTATCACTTGTTTATACGATTATCCAAAGCACTATTTTGGAAAGATGTATAAGCACTCTCTTGATCAGCACAAGAGCGTCCTTAATTTTCAGAAAGTCTTCAGAAGTCAGATAGTCTTTTTCTTGAATAACTAGATGGATTTTTTTCTTTTTTTCAGATAATCTTTCAGTCTCAAGCTCGACAGCGGGAACTCAGCAGGGGCGCACAATAATGCTTGGCCCGAATAGAAACAGCACTACAACAAGCAGTGGTGGAAGCCAGAAATTTGTCATTTTACAATCGCGACCGCAAACACCTAATGCCAATGTTGGCCAACCGACTCAGCAGCAAGTTAAGATCAATCAGTCTAATGTCAGCGTGGTGCAACAAAAGAGTCACATACAACAAAACTCAGGGACTAAATTGGTCGTCGTTTGTATGCCTAATAGTGGCCATACTAACACAAGTACTGTCAGTCAGGTAAACATTTACAAATAAACTTTAAAAAGTTCTTATAATCTAAATTTTTATTTTTAATTATCTGGTTATAACTTTTCACAGGCTCAGAAATCACAGATCTTCTTGACCCAGAGTATGGAGAGGTCACACAGTCCGACTGACGATGAGCCTTCGTTTCAATGAAACGTGTGATCTTCTGAATAAAGAACTTAAGTAAGAAGTAATATATTTGCATAAAAATTATGTGATACATTTTGATATGCAATTAATTTTTGAAAATGAGTACAATCAATCAATAATTATTGACAGAAACTCTGAAATGAAGAAAATTAGAATTCTTTTTGTTGACAGAAGAATAGTTCTTTGGAGCAATCAATATGTACAGTACAACTAGACTGATTTTCATAATTTCTTTTTTCTATCACGCCGTTTTTTTTTCTTTATTTGAAATGTTACTACATTAGAAGATAAATGATAGTTAATTAGGTATGAAATTTGTAATTTGTAAAAGATTTATGAATCAGAATAAGCATCTTGCGATTAAAACGAGTTAATTCGTGTCTTACATATAAGTTTACTTCCTTTGATGTAATGTCTTCGATAATTACGTTCTTTATTTATATTCACCTCCCAACAGTCCGATACTTTTAAAGTTTAACATTCATTTTCAAAGGTTTCTTTATTCAAATGAATCAAAGCGATAATTATGTTCAAGTATCAAACGGTTGGGATTAAAGATAAAAATATTTTGTAAATATAATTCAGTGTTAAGGAATATTTCACTTTTATATGAAATAAATTTGAAGTCATTTTCATCATTATCATTGTTCGAGTTTATTTAAAGACAAGTGGTATCAGTGTGCTGTTTTTGGTATTTTATTTTCGCCAGATTTTTCAAATCCTTTGCTATAGTTTCACCAAGCTGATTTATCATGGCCGAAAAATATCCGTCTGGCTTGTCATTGAGTAACTCATAAGGATGACCGAATTCCTAAAAGTTGAAAAACAAGTGATCAAGTTTAATTTAATCAAATTCAAACATTTAATTAATCTTAATTAAATTTCATTCAAATGGTTCATTTGCATACCACCATGCGGCCTTTATTCATTACAATGATTCTATTGCTATCTATAACGGTATTTAATCTATGAGCGACCGTCAAAACTGTACATTCAGCAAATTTGTTTCTTATCGTTTTTTGAATTAATGTGTCAGTGCTAAAAAAATTAACTTTATTTATTGTAACTCATATACGGTTCCACATCAGCAAAATTATGTATCAGAATTGTTTATTCATACTGTGTATCGATATTTGCAGTTGCCTCATCCAAAATTAGAACTTTGTTATTTCTCAAAATGGCCCTGGCTAAGCAGATTAACTGTCTCTGGCCAACACTAAAATTGACCCCTCCCTCGTACACTTGTTGATCCAGTGATACGTCATTTAGCTCTACTTCTTTTAGCACGTCCCACAACTTGAAATCAGCGTAATTGCCAAATGGATCCAAATTGTATCTGAGGCTTGCAGTGAATAGAATTGGCTCTTGAGGAATTATGGAAATTTTTGTTCTAAGATCGGGCAAGCCAATTTCCGCAGTATCTACTCCGTCTATTTCTATGACACCTTCCAGAAATTTACCAGTCAGTCTAAACAGAGCTGAGATGAGGGATGATTTGCCTGCTCCGGTACGGCCAACTATCCCTACCTTCCATCTTGGTTCGATTGTTACATTCAAGTCCTGATTTTAAAAACAAAATTATGTTTAGTTCTCTCATGAAAAATGGACAAACGATTTTAAATCATAAAGAGAGTAGCTTTGTTACTTTCAGTGTTAAAGGACCATTTTCATTGTATCTCATCGAGACATTCTTAAAAATAATTTTTCCTTCGAGTGGCCAGTTTTCAGGAAGAGACTTGGAAGTCGTGAGAGGTTCTTCCTGTGGAAGTTGAGTGTATTGTAAAATCCGTTCTATCGACGTCATGTGAGTAATGACTTCCGTGCTTCGTTTCATTCCGTACTGAACAACGCCTGTCATCATCAACGACTGCGATATAGCAAGACCGACGTTGCCCCCAAAAGTTTCCTCTAAAAAGACATAAATAATCAACCTGCAAATTAAGACAATGTTTTTTTAAAAAAGTAGTACCATTTTTTGATAGGATGAAGGAAAATGTGACAAGCGAAACGAAGATGTCGCAAAGCATATCTATAACGATACAAAAAGCTGCTGATGAAGCCAGGATCAGATAGTTTGCACCAGTGTGCACGTCTTGGCAAGCATCGAATTGTTTGATCATCATGGTTTCAATAAATTTTCCTCCACTTCTAATAGTACTCAACCCATTCAAAGTTGAATTTACGTGGGAAAAAACTGGACTTTTTGCTGAATAAACATAACTTTAATAATAATAATAATAATAATAATAATAATAATAATTGCTAAACAAGAAAATGTTAATGCTTTATTACTTACTGATTCCTTCAATTCTTTTCAAAGGGTTGATTGTTTTTAAAAACAAAAGTCTAACATAATACATAGCAACTAGCAAACCAATAGTCACAATAATCATCCACTGGTTCACTATCATAACCACCACTAGTGCTCCACCCATCATGAAAAGTATTTGCAAAGTTTCTATGAACGTTTTTGGAAGCAATTCGTCCATTGATCCCACATCTTTTGAAAATCGATTCAAAATTCTTCCTAAAAAACATTTTTCTGGTTAAAATGTTATATTTCAAAACATAAATGGTCCTCGAACTCAAAGAAAAATCGTCATTAGACCTAATAAATTTTAATTTAATTAAAAAATAAACCTAATTTAAAATTCTAAAATAGTTTATTGAATTCAACTAAAATTCAAGAAGGTCAACAAGTGGTTCCGTATTTATTGTCCATATATAAACTCGTATATGCGGTCCATATATAATTCCATATAAAAATATGATTTTACGAATAAACTATTCACCTGATGGATTTGTGTGAAAAAATTGCATGCTGGTTCTTAACACATTAGCAAACATCTCATTATGTAAATTATAACTTGCCCGACAGACTACAGCAACGAAATAAAAGGCCCTCGTGTAACTTGAAACGATAACCAGAAGTATCAAAATAGTATAAATATAAATAAACGAATTAGTTGAGAGAAGACCATAATTGTCAAATTCAAAAATTGTAGATGAAGACGTTTTGTTCGAGATTTTATTTTCCGCTTTTAACGAATTGTTGTACTGGGCTTTCTGTCTGATGAATTCTGCATTGTTCCAGTACATTACCCAGTAGTCATTGCCACTATTGATTAACTGTGATGTCACAAATAATAACACGAGCAAACAAAAAGAAAACCAGGAACCGCCAGCTTGGAAATACTTTATGTACACTTCGTTTTTCGCCACGCCTTTGTTCATGTCTTCTCTGTTCAGATTGGCTTCTGGCTCAGACTCCTTGTTATCCTGAAAGTTTTTAATATAAATTTTATGGTTTTCTTCAATTCATCTACAGGTAAAAAGTAAAAGTGAGCATTATTTGGAATTTACATTGATTTGGAAAATTTCTGTTTTATTTCTCACAGAACACTTTTTGGACAAACGTTTCCTTAACTCTCCTTTTTCTGGCACTAATCTTTCTGCCTGACTTGTATGTTCTTCCAGATCATCTTCCTCCTCTTTGCCACTCATTATTTCCAAAATATTTGAAAAGGTAGAATTTTTATTAACCAGCTCGTCATATTTACCCTGGCAAACTATCGTACCCTAAAATCAGTTTAATTAATTTTTTTTTGTTTTAAGTCAAGAAGTAGCTTAACTACATGTTCTTCAGACCCTCTCCATTAGAACAACATGATCCACTTCTTTCAGAAACTGCAGCTGATGAGTAACAAGGATTCGCGTTTCACCAGTCAGAAATTCGTTAATGCATTTCTGGAACAGGTGCCGAGCAACTTTGGTGTCGACTGCGCTAAGGGGATCGTCGAGTAAGTACAGGTTTGCTTTTTTGTAAATTGCCCTGGCCAGATTGATTCTGGCTCTCTGACCTCCAGACAAGGAAACTCCCCGTTCGCCCACCAGAGTTTTGTCACCATAAGAAAACTGCTGGAAATCTTGTTGCAGATTACAAGCCTCTACGACCTGCAATTTTTATTATTTAAAATTTTATTATGGTCGAACCTACTATTTTGCAAAATAGTCGAATATTTGTGTAATTTTCAATACTAATTCTATTAATACAAACATGTTTATGGCCAAATCGTTTTTGAAAATTGACTATCTCTAACCTGAGATCTTTAATTTAGAAATTCTGCTAAATGATACATATTGATATACGAGGCATGCATTTTTACAATAATTTGATATGATTAGGATGATACGAAAAAAAAATTAATTTACTTGTTTATATCTGTTCTCATCAAAAGTTTGTCCAAAGAGAATATTATCCCGAACAGTTGCAGTGAATAGCCAGGCATCTTGACTAGCGTAAGAAATTTGGATTTCAGGATTATCTACGATATAAGCACTGCTACCAGCAATATTGTTTATCTCAAGGTCCGGATTTTGTGTGAGGATGACCTTGCCTGCTCCGAGAGTCAATTCTTTTAGAAGAACGTTGAGAATGGAAGTTTTGCCGGAGCCCACAAGTCCTACAATAGCACACAGCTGACCTCCTTCGATATCTATCGAGATGTCATGTAACGTCGGGGGTAGCTGTTCGGCGATCCAATTCGCACAGACTCTTTCCATCTTTACCTGCGTTGGTTTATTTACTATCTCATTTTTTACTTTTAAAATCAAAGGGTCTGAAACGATTGGTTGCATAATTTTCACGTTGTCAAAGTTGAGTTCTTCGAGAAGCAGGAATTGCTGAAAAAAGTTGTTTATTCAATTCCAGTTACATTTTAATTCAATATTATTAATGCATTTTGAAAATTTTATTTGCATGCTGATTTTGTACTTCAACTCTTTTTATAGTGACAATTATCTCGCCAAGAAAGACAATAGCCTGTGGAAAATATACACTGATGGACATCATCAAGTTATTGAAAAAAGATGCAAGAACAAATGTGATGCGTGCATTGAGCACGTTCCCCAGAAGAGAATAGGCCACCATTGAGATGAACAGAGCCAACCGACCCACTATCAAAACTGTTCCTTTTATATAAGCATGGACGAAGGAACTGGATTTGATGTGCCTTATTTCCGTAGCCCGAGTTTCAGATACTACTTTTGAAAAAGGTACTTCCCAAGCGTACATTTTCACAACCTAAAATGTGTATTTGACAATTAATAAAACAATTCTTTTGTCTCTTTAAAATAAGATGGATGATTCAAAGGTATTAACTTGTATTCCTGTAACAAGTTCATTCATGATTTGAATTCTTTTGTCAGTTACAGAGGCAATTTTGCCTCGCAATGCTTTTCCAAGTTGTCCAATTATGGGGAACACTGGGATTGATGCAATCAAAATCGAACCACAACCCACCAGAGCTGCTACACCAGCAATATCCCAAGTGATATAAGCAATAATTGCCACCTAAAAAATAATATTTTAAATAATATTGAACAAAAAATTGTTTTAAATAGATTTGAAATGAATGTTTCATGAATATTTTATGAAGTATGCAAAATTGATCAATTAAATTAACCTGGATAGGTGCACACCAGATGTAATGGAGAAAAGGTAAGCTGGAATCAAAACGACTTAAATCGTTGCTCATAAGATTGACCACGATTCCAGCTGCTGACTTGTCCATTGATAATTTACCCACTTTCAATAACTAAAATAAATAAATTAATTAATTGGAATGCTCTATCTTTAAACTATTTAGGAGAGTATGTTGGAGAAGATAGGTTCAATTTTACAAATAGACATATAAAATTTTGTTGACCTTTCTATAAATGAGAGAACTGCAAGCGATACGCATCCTATTGCCAGTTTGTTCAGAGTAGAGGAAAAAATGGTGCAAGCAAAATGACATGCCGAATGTAGACACGATCAATCCAGCGGCATAATAGATGACATCATTTTTTCTCGATGTGTTGCTGCTATTAAAGTAATTGATCACTTGACCTTGGAATACAGGACCTGCTGAACGTAGAAACACTCCTTCGAGTAAGAGTACCAACAAAATCTGCACATTGTCCCAAAAAAAGGTACGCAGTAGAGCGCGGAGCAAACTCGGCTTTGCTTTGACTTTTGCAAGAAATTTTTTTCCATTTTTTTTAATATTATATTCCCCTCCTTTTAATTTTTCTAATTCTTTGTTCCATTCTCTGAAATAATATTTTTATTTTTAATTTTCTTTTCATCATAATATGTTGCATTATTTCTCTATTTTTATAGAAAGTTACAATTTTTTAATGAATTTATGTAACTTAGAGTATAATTACGTTTCTAATCTTTTGGCGACGCGCTCTGATTCATCTATTTTGAGTGGACCATAAATATCAGATATACCCAAAGTTCCTCGTGCACCTTTTTTAAACAATGGAAAAGTCCAACTGAAAAAAGGACAGAATTGTTTGCATTTTTTGTTTGGTTCAAAAGAGATATACTTAAAAACTTCTTTTTATGCTAAAGAATAAAACAGATGAATGTATATATATATATATATATATATATATATATATATATATATATATATATATTAAAAAAAATACATTTTATGTGAGAACATGTGTTCTGTGATAACGTTTTTTTTTATCTTTTTCGATTATGAATAATAGAATACCAACATGATATATGTTCAAAAGTTATAAAAACCTCTTTGACGTGTAAAATGATTATTATAAACAATTATTAAAAAAAGGACGTACAAAATAAATAGTTTGCTAAGAAAAGTAGCAGTTTCCTTTGGGTTTTTTTTCTGTTCTGCCATGTAGATTAAAAATTATATAGCAACGATATGTTAAAAAACAAACAGTTTTCACGAATAATAAAATATTATACGATAGTAGAGACACAAAAGGTTCTTTTTACATTGTACTCACGCGACTAACTAAATGTATCATAGACATTTCAATGCGAATAACAAATTATCAGAATACCAAAAAGTATTTCGTAAAGATAATAATTCATAATTTTGCTAAAACAAAATCATTACACTCGATTTTACAAGGACAAAGAAATAAAAAATGTTTTTATTTATAATAATGTCACAAAAAACTTTGCAGCATTAAGATGAATTGTCGTATAAAAATTAAAAAAAGTATCGTAAGTAATTGGAAGTTCGCCTAAAACATCTTTTCTATTTTTTGATATTTTTGAGGATCACGCCTTTAATCAGATAACTAACAATGCGGGATTAGGTTCTAAATCAGATACTAAATCATTCACATTTTGCAACATTTTTTATTTCTATTATATTTCAAATCACTATTTTTATATTTTCACATGCTCAAAAATTTATTTTTTCGTATATATAATTATTATCGCACAAATAATTTATGTCTTATAAAAATTTTAAGTATACAAATAAAAAAAAAGGAATTATAGAAAAATGAAATGAAAAAAGTTGTTCATTCAATTCCAGTTACATTATAATTCAATATTATTAATGAATTAATGAAATAATATTAATGAATTATTTTGAAAATTTTATTGTCATGCTTATTTCTATGACTCATTTTTTTTATTTGTATACTTAACATTTTTATACGACAAAAATTATTTGTACGATAATAATTATATATACGAAAAAATAAATTTTTGAGCATGTGAAAATATGAAAATAGTGATTTGAAATATAATAGAAATAAAAAATGTTGCAAAATATAAATAAAAAATATAAAAAAATGTCATTTGTTGCGATTATAGCGCCATTTATCAGAAACAGAAATGATGTTTCAGGCGAACTTCCAATTACTTACGATACTTTTTTAATTTTTATACGACAATTCATTTTAATGTTGCAAAGATTTTGTGACATTATTATAAATACAAACATTTTTTATTTCTTTGTCTTTGTAAAGTCGAATGTAATGATTTTTTTCTAGCAAAATTATGAATTATTATCTTTACGAAATACTTTTTGGTATTCTGATAATTTCTTATTCGCATTGAAATGACTATGATACATTTAATAAGCCACGTGCGTATGATGTAAAAAGAGCCTTCTGTGTCTCTACAATTATATAATATTTTATTATTCGTGAAAACTGTTTGTTTTTGAACATATCGTTGCTATATAATTTTTAATCTACATGGCAGAACAGAAAAAAAACCCAAAGGAAACTGCTACTTTTCTTAACAAACTATTTATTTTGTACGTCTTTTTTTAATAATTGTTTATAATAATCATTTTACAAAAAATAGATTTGAATCTATTTTTTACTTTTTTCTGTTTTTCTTCAATTTGTTAATACAAATTATAAAGAAACTGCATAAAATTGATGGATATTAATGAGAATTTGAATATGAAAATTTTCATCGAAAACAATGTTTTTCGGTTTTAACCATGGGACTACATCCGCTAAGCGAGCGTTGTATGAGTTATCTTTATTTTTTGTTTGAATCTCGCAAAGCATACGTTTTAGTCATTTTAAATTGTAATTTCATCTACATTCAAATTTTGCTCTTAGACGGCATGGTTTGTGAACATTTTGAGTTGCAATTTCAAATACAATTAATAATTTTTTGAAAATTCTATTTGCGACTGTACCAATCGTTACTATTTTCGGATCAATCCTTACTACTTCCACTCACCTATTGCCCCCCTCCTTTTTTTTGTATATGCAACTACAAGGGTTTGTGTTACCCAAAACATCATGTCGTTTAACATTTTATATTAAAAGGAAACTGAATTGCAAAAACCAAATTAATTATTAATTTTTTGAAATAATTTTTGGTTTTTTTTGAGTAGATTTTTAAATTCCAACGAGCTTATTTATTGAAACCTAAATCTGCACAAAAAGAAATAACACTGGAATTTTTAATAGGATTTTCTTCATTTATGTAGTGGTAATGCAGAAGATTAATTTTTACTATTTGACGTTGTAAATTTTATTCCTGTTATAAATTCCAATATTTATTCGAATTTTCACAAACCAATCTTGGTAGAAATTACTCAATAGCCAATATTAATTTTTAAAAAATATTTTTGAGAAATAAATTTTTTTTT
>JAQQRF010000771.1:0-83451 GCA_030523145.1 Trissolcus brochymenae | reverse complement strand
CCTTATATCTTATTCTTTAATTGTATTATTCTTTATATAAATCAGCCAAGCTGGTGTAGACCAGAGGCGTAATTTTAATAAACATACATACATACATACTTATTTAACAAAGTATGTAAAGGTTTGAAAATGACATTTATAATAATTGGATGCTGGCCCCGTACAGATAAATTAGTGAGATTTTATTTGCGCTTTTCACACCTTATTGTTCTGGTCATTACAGTCGTAGGACAGGTAATTCAATAATAAATGTTTGTATGTGTTAATTCTAAACATTTAAACAATAAATTAAAATATATATGACAATTATCCTTAGTCGAAATATTTGTATTAACACGGCAAAAACATCGCCGAGTTATGCTTTAACTCAATGTGGTTAGCTGGTTCATCTTTCTGTGTTATTCTTATTGTAAATGATGTACTTCGCCACTCTCAAGTAATTTGATCTATATAGAGTAATCAAGTATAACGAAAATTTACGGTCTGATGATTTGCACAATTTGATTTTAGAAAGATTACAGAATTATTATGCATAATGGATACTTTATACGAAATGAACGAAGAAAATTATAAATTTTTGTTGGGAACAATTTCACTATATAAGCATTGCAAGATATTAGAAGGTGATCATTTTGTGGTTTAAAGAATGCAGGCTTGGTAAATATTGCAATAAGATTTCGTTCATACAGGTTTTGACAGCAACAAAAAATTATCTAATAGAATATAGATAAATTTTATCGAATAATTAATTAATAAGAAAAGACATATCAAGGGTGCTTTTTGAAAAGGATGAAAAAGAATTTATCAACATGTTCTTGAAAAAACTTTTATACTGTTTATACTTTTATGTGTTCTCGATTTCATTATGAACCTACAACCCGATAGAATGTTCATTACATTGTACACAAGTAAATGTATTCTCATTTCTTCTTATGTAATCTGTGATATACTCTGGTATCCTCTCGTGTACTCTTATATAATCTCAAAAACTTTTTTATACTCCCTGCTATACTCTCATGTCTCTGAAGAGCGAATAGCAACTTTTTTCAAAAATTTATTTAAACCACTTATGAACGAAATCTTGTGTGTGAAATGTGTGTTATATACTAAGTACATATTTTTCGGTTTCAATTTTCATTAACTTTTTAAAAAGCTTATGTTCTCTGAACCAAGAAATTATTTTTAATTTTCTTTTGCTAAATTATAACCATGGTTTATTTAATTTTCAGTGTTATATCTTATATTTTTTTTAGTAACTGCTACAGAACCGATATTATTAGGACTAGCGAGTTGTGATCTAAAATCATCCGATCGATTTAACTGTATACAACATTATCAATATGTATAGGCATGTTCTTCGGTATATGTTATGTAGGCGAAGAATGTTTACAAACTAACTCTAAATTTGGAAACGCTTTGTAAGATAATATGTAAAACAAAAAATCAACATCTTGTCATATAATTATTCTAAATTCGTCAATTTTTTAGTTACACTTCACCGTGGATGAATTTGCCCAAAAAAGTTTTAATACTGTTCAATATATTTCAAATAAGATTGCAATGAAAATAAGTGGTTTTAAGATGTTTACGCTATCGATGCAGTTATTCATTCAGGTTGGATATTATAAACTTGTATATGCTGGTGAAAACAAATAAAACAACACTTTGTACGTTGTTCTTACAGAAAATGCTCTAATTCTTAGGATCTGTGCGGTTATATTTTTGAATAATCTCAAAAAATACGTTCTTCAACTTTTCAGATTTTTCGAATGGCTGGATCATATTTTACTTATTTATGGTCAGTAAGAAGTTAATTACTATAATCCAGCGGCTGAAAAAAAGGACAATAATTCTTCTTTATAATTTCAGTCAAATCTTTGAATTTGATGATTTCCCACATGGATGAAAATATATTTAATATGAATTAAAAATATACATAATTATATATCTCGCGTGTATGTTATTTGTATTCAAAGTATAAAGCGAAAGTAAAATAATAAATATATAATATCAACACATATTTTATCTCATATTTTCATCCGTGTAGGATGATTATAAATATTTTCAAGTATTGACTTTTTGATAATCTACAGAAATATTGCTCATCATTTGTATCCATAATGGAAAAATTAGACTCATAATCGATTAAAATATTAATCTTTTTTTAAATTATATAATTTGATTCAGTTAATGGAATTTTCTATTTTTCTTTGACCAACTGAATATCATAATTTGACCAACATAATATTTTGATATTCAATAATCAAAGTGAAAAATGTCTAATACTGTATTTTTTATGTCATCCATACACGAATCTAGATTTTTTTTATAGTCAACCTTCGTGCAATTATTTCAACCCGTTATTTCTAGACGGTTGGGTTTATGTTGTCATTAAGTTTCAATGATTTTTCATGAATTTCACATTTGTATATTGGTGATTTATAATTTGTGATTTGCGTAATATGTAATATCAGTTTTACTGCATGCAAAAAAAAGGCAATAAAATAATTTAATAAATCTGAATGATTCAATATTAATAAATTATTCTTTGTAGAAGAACGAACGAAGAATATTCAAAAATATTTTGAAGATAAACAAACGTAGTATACCATACAATTTTATTTGTTTAATGCGTCAATTTATTAATACGGTGCATTAATAAATTATTTTTATTCATTGTTGATTGTTCGTGTTTCGTTTCGTTTTTACTCAAAATAAACTTCAGATACATCAAATATTTGTCTGTTATGTCTATTATCGATTGAAATTGATTATTATTTAATAATTTTATGAAAAAGTATAGTAGTAAAATATTATGAAATTTCTTCTCTAGCAAAACAATAAACTTTTTTATGTTACTTCCATCAGAAGTGTTTTTTTTTTCTTTGGACACAAGGGAAAAACAAATAACTCTATTTTTCATTATTTCTAGAAAAACGCGTTGAAAGTATTTGTTATTGTTTTAAATCGATTAAATCGATGAGAAGAATGTTTTCTTCTAACACTAGAACAAATAATCATAAAAATAATGAGAACTAATTGTCTAGAACAAATTTGACAGTTCAATTGCTGTTTGTTTACATTTCCAACTCTCTGTAAATTGACGAAAAAATTTTTTATTAAGCAAAAGTGGTAAAAAGAAGTTGTTATTGTAAGTAAAGTGATAGTTTTACACAAATGCACAGTTACAGTTTGTGTTATAGATACCAAGTCCAGGTAAGTTCACTTTAATATTAAATCATTGATCATGTAATTATCAATGAAGAGATATTTGTGCAGTGATTTTAAATAAATGTTTTGTATAACCTCATTTGGACTTCACTTGGTTTAGTTGTATTTTTATGTCCGGAATAATGTATTTATTTATTATGTATATTTATGTATTTGCAATTCACAGCTAAAAGATAAAATATAAAAGAATATTAAGAATAATTTTCATTAATATCCTTCATAAATTTTTTCTTAGAAGTATAAAAATTTGATCTTATATATTATATTATTATAATTATTTATAACTTATATATAAGAGTTAGTAGTTTTAGCCTGTTCACTTTATCGATGCAATTATCGTTCAGGTTGGATATTTTTAATTTATATGTTAAATTAAATTATATGTTATAGTGAAAACAAATAACACATTGTATTTTGTTTTTATGGAAAATGCTGCAATACTTATTATATCTGTGGATATATTTTTTAATAATCTCAAAAAATATTTTTTCAACTTTACAGAGTGGGAAAATGCGTTTTCGCAGTCCTTTTTAGCGTGTCACCCATAATTACTTCTAAGGACCTATAGGATTCAATCTTAAGAATAATACCCACCATAAACCTGTATTTTGCAGGTACTCTTAACTTAACCCCTTGAGAAAATGTCATCAGACATTATTTCTCGTACGATTGATAGTCTAGTTATTTAATCTGGTTTCTTGATTTCTCGTGAGGCCATATCCGCCACCGTTTTGCAATTTCTCATAAAGATGAGGTTCTCTTCCAGCTTGTCTAGCACTACTCTCTTAACGACGAAGCGGGAGCTAACTCATAATCTTCATTACAAGCTGGAAACATTGTTGACGTGTACAGTGAGGGTGCACTGACTAGAGAGAAGCTATTGAGATAGAACTCTACCACTTCATGCTTTCTCGACATCTGTTTTTACAGCTTTACTTTTTTCAAAATGGACGCTACGGATCATGATCTACTTGTCTGCAAAGCTTCTTCTAGTAGCCTTGCTTCCTGGTCCTGTTGATTGCTTGGCCGAGGGATCCTAGGCTTCAGTGTAAAATTCTCTGAGCACAACAAAAGCTGCAAGACCTCTAGCGCATTGTGCTAGCATTGAGGAATCTCTTTCTTAGGTCTGCGATTTCATCATTCCACTTCTAGGTGGGCTTACGTCGATTTTCATTTCACCGGTTGGTCATTGACAAGGCATAGGTGCTGTTGATGAGATTCATCGGCTGTGAAGCCTTAAGATCTGATGAACCTGCCATTTCTATGTCATCTTCCAGCAAGGCGGGGAAGGCTGCTTGATTGAATGAGTGCGGGTCCTATGGGTGCCGTGTCATAAGTGCTGGAGTTGTCCTTTCTCAGAAAATTTGGCACTTAGAAATATAATAACCTGGTCACTGTATGTGCAGTAGTGAAAATCGCACGTTTTCCTATTTAAACTTCATGGTAAACACGTGCATTCGGATGATCTTGCATCCCTGGAAGTAAGAGCACACTCGGTCCACTCCCCCTCATTTGCTCCCCAATAGATTCCAAGAAGAAGTAATATAGAGGACAAGTACGTGATTGAGACCCGCAAGGAGATCAGACGTTTGTGTTGGTTAGATCTTCAGGCGTTTGCCTCACAGTACAAAAGCTTAGGGTTTAAATCGAACTACCCACGAACATTTCGTAATAGACTGACTTTTGAAGTTATGGTTTACCAAAGGTAAGTTAGTTAATAAAAACTAAGAGGTTGATTGCAACCGAAGAGGCCACTTTCTAGTGGTTCCCCTGCGAGTATTTGCTGCTGATTTGATTTAGAAGCAAATAGCTAAGCGTCCTCAGAGCAACCGAAATCGCGAATGGTTATTGGATTTTTACCAAGTTTTCAGTTGTGGAGTCAGGTAGCGGATGAGAAACTATTTCCATCTCTTAATGAGAAGGCAATATGGAACACTATGGTTCTGCAGATTGTCGAATCATTCTATGGAGCGACGATTGACGCTGTTGATGAATTAGATCTACAGCTTACTGTATGTGGCTACACTAGTCGCAAACTTTCCACGATACCCTGTGTGTCACCAGGTTATCACGTCACGTCAATGTCAGTGTTGTTAACATTTCTGTGAAAGTAGGTCTATCTTCAGTGTTTAATATGACTAACGACTACGGTGTTTACTAATCTAGCAATGAGACTGTGTCAAGAAGACGTTCTCCAGTCAGGCTGTAACCACGTCCAGTGGCCCACGCGTTGAAGTCTCCTGCAATTACAGCAGCACTCTTACCTCAGAGTTCGTTCTTATTTCATCAAGAATATTCGGTGGAAGCAATGGTGGAATATTGGTGTTACACACGCGGAGTTTAGCGACGTCAATGTGCAGATGCTGCGAAGTTTATCAGAAAAGATCTTGAGCTGCTTCACGGTAGTGCAAATTCATCAAGAAAATTTGATCTTTTGGGTGTAGCTGCATCCAAAGATTGCTTCCTAGTATGTAGGACAAGCGTAACTTTCAATACAATAATTCCCACCTTTTTCACATAGGAGGCTCCCAGTGTCATTTGCCTTGCAGTCATTGACACAGGCGAGGTAGCTCTACACTTAAAACACAAGTTCGATCGGTCTGGGTCCTTGCAATTCCAACACACCACTTAGCTGAATCTCAGTTTTCTCTGTATTAAAATTGTCCTCGTCGAAAAATACAAATAGTACTAGTACTGTAGGCCATGTTCCCTTGGACTCCCTTCAGAGCAATTTGACAACGCCAGTGTCTATTACATCTTTACAAATTTTCGAGGTTTGATTGCCGTAAAATATCGTCAAATTAGGATTACATAATTAATTATGTATTGTTTTGTCTTTTAACATTGAGTTAAGGTATTGATATTACAACACTAATATATGTTCATAATAGCCATTTTTTTTTATCAATAACACTGTAATAAGCTAGATTTTATTAGTATACAATTAAGTTAGTATCCGAGATATCATATGCTTCTTTTCTATCCATCTTTTCGTTTTATATTGAATATATATCACAGTTAACTTAACTCTCTTGTTGTTACTCTAGTGATCATCCTGACTAATATGAAGGTAAAATAATTTTTTTTTCATCAATATAGGAACGTGTAATTAGTACAATGGGTACCGTATAAATTATAAGTATAATTTACAAACGTAGCATTTTTTTTTCTTTTTTTAAATAATCAAGAACAAGTTATCATTTCACAATGGTCAGTATTTCATTGAGGCAGGCATATAATTAGTTATATTAACTTTATTACATATTAATGCTGCTTTTGCAATTTTTGCTTCAAAGCCTACTGCAGACTCAGTATAGTCATGCTCATGCAATAGACAGTTAAAAGAGCTTGAGATGTATCAAATTTTAGTTTGAGTACAACTGTTTTTGAAAAATTTTTGGTTAAACTTTAAAATGTTTTCATTAACCGATGACGAATCGAATATATATGGCAATTTGGATAACTCATACTTATATAATAAATTATGCAAATATTTGAAAATGACATTTATAGTGACTGGAACGTGGCCCCGTGTAAATCGACGGATTAAAATTTGTTTACGTTTTTCACAACTTATTGTTCTGGTCACTACAGTCGTAGGACAGGTAATTGAGTAATAAATGATTGTATGTGCTAATTCTAAACATCAAAACAATAAATTAAAATATATATGATAATTATCCGTAGTCAAAATATTTGTACCAACATGGAAAAAACATTGACGATCTATGCTTAAATGCATTGTGGTTATCTGGTTCATTTTTCTGTACAATTCTTATTCTGAATGATGTACTTCGCCATTCTCGAGTAATTTATTCTATAAAGACAAATGGAATCTAAGAAACATTTACGGTCTGATGATTTCCTAACTTGATTTTAGAAAGATAGAAGAATTAATATACATAGTTGATACTACATACAAAATGAACGAAAAAAACAATCAATTTATTTCAGTAACTTCTTCACTATCTAAGTACTGCAGAATATTAGGAGGTAATTATTTTCTCATTCAATAAATGTAAACTTATTAGCGAATTTCGATCAAAAAATTTTGAAAAATATAACCGAAAATAGCGGATTTCATAGATGTCACACATAGAATTTCACACATAGAATTATGGTTTTGACACCAACAAGAAATTAACCTATACAATAAATATGGGTAACATGTATTGAATAAAACATCAAAATTATTAAAAGCTTACATATCAATGAACAAATGAAAATTTATCAATTTGAAAAAATTCAACTAATTAATATAAGAAATATTAGATCAACCATTAGTTCATGACTTCCAGCAATTATCTATTTATTATTATTTATTATTTAAACTATATGAATAGATTTTTGTTCATATATTCATTTATTTGTTCATTTATCGTTTTTGTATGTCTGTGTGTATATATATTCATATTCTTAAGTCGATTTCTCATGTTTTTTATCATTTTATTTAAAACATAGATGAACGAAATCTTATATATGACAGATATCAATCACAAGATTTTCCGTTGCATTTTTCATAGCCATTCAAGCAAAAATATTTTTTCTAAAAAGTCTGTATTTTAAACCAGAATATTTTTCACAGTACAAAATCATAGTTTATTCAATTTTCAGTGGTATTTCTGCTATTCTTTATATCTAGTACTACAGAACCAATATTATTAGGATTAGTGAGTTGTGATTTGGGATCATCCGATCGATTTCATTGTATGGAAAAATTCAACATAATTAAAACAGAACTTCCTTTCGGAATCGTCTTCATTATAACAATTTTTACATTTCTGTTTTGTTTTCTTCATATGTATAAAATGTATGGTTTTGCCACGATCACTTTCATGTTAACCTGGTTAAATGTTTCAAACTTTGAGTATGAACTAGAAAAATATACTATATAGTTTCATAAACGGATAATTCGTTTACTTCTTACAAATAAGTTGGCTAAATAAAAACCAGAAAATGACAACTAAAAACCGTATGAAATACATCAATAAGGCATGCCAATAAAATATGGTCAATTATTAGTACGAACATTTTTTTCACTTAAATTGTTATTTACACAACTACGTTTCGACTGAAAATGAATTACCCGCTTAAATTTAACTCCATGAAGATTGAAAACCCATAACGGCTTGTTTCATAGATATACTGTATCAAATTTAACAAATGAAGTGAAACATTCCAGAGGAGAATTCAACGATAATTTTTGTGTTATAAGTAGAGCTAAAAAATGTTTCAAAATTCATCAGTACTTAATCAGGTTTTCATATTAGTATTCATGAAATCGAATATCTTTCTGTTTTGTACACGTACCGCTGAAAAAATAATTATAACCAATTATTTTCTTTTAATTAGAACCATGAAATGTATTAACTTCTGTTATGAAATTATCATATTAATTGGCACGTTTCTGAACATCTGTGCGCTAACCTGTTGTATATATGTCGTAAGAAATATTCAAGATATTTTATTAAAGTGATCATAATGTTGAATAAATTGTTGTATATTTTATTATTATTTATTTTAGGTAATATTGTTCATGAACGAACCGACAAAATTGTTTACAATAATTCCTATGTTATCCTTAGTTATAGGTGCATTTTTTGGTGTATGTCTTTTAGGAGAAAAAGTTCTAGAAATTAATTCTAAAATTGGCAACGCATTGTAAGATGATAAGTAGTATGAAAATCAAAATTTTTTATCGTAATATTTTTACTTACATTAATTTTTCAGTTACACTTCATCTTGGATAAATTTGCCACGTAAAATTTTAATACTGTTCAATATATTTCAAGTCAGATGTCAGAATGAAATGACCATCAATGCTTTTAAGATTGTTATTTTATCGGCTCAGTTATTTATTCAGGTCAGATATTATAAATTCATATATGCTGATGAAAACAAATAAGACAACACATTGTATGTTGTTCTTATGGAAAATGCTAAAATGCTTACTATCTCGGTGGATATATTTTTGAAAATTTTGAAAAAATTATTTTCTACAACTTTTCAGATTTGTCGAGTATCTGGGTCATATTTTACTTTTTTATTATCAATAAAAAAATAATTACGTTAATTCAGTTGCTTGGACGAAAAACAGATAATTCCATTCTTTTATTTCATAAAATTGAAATCTTTATATTTTTGGGTTGCTGACTGAATTTTTTTTTAATTTTGGTGACTGAAGTTATATATTTTCACTTTGATCTATTAAATAAGATTGAATGTATGAAATATTTTGTACAAAACTGAACTCATTTCTATTTAAAAGTGAAAATTTTCTATAATAATATTCTTTTTCAAGCCATTTATGCACGCGTTCGCTACTGGCCTTTTTTATGGTCAGTCTTTTCGCAATCATTTTAACCTATCATTATGGATGTAAGTTTAACTAATAAAAAAAAACAGTATTCAAATAATGTGAAGGTGTTAGTGTTCTGTGAAAGTGTCAACTTATTGAATATATTTTATTATTTGAGCTACATCCATTATTGTAAAAAACTTCAATCAAAAAAATCGAGAACTTCTAAAAATTTAATATTAATCAAATATATTAATCAAATAGCTAAACAAAAATTAGCTTTGTTCAGCAATTGAATTGAAACTGAATTGAATTTATCAATTGAACGTGGAAAGTGTTTTATTGGTGTTACTTTTATTATTATGGTATACATCTCAGTGGAAAGTATACAACTTAATTCTATAATCGAAATGTTTATTACTTTAAGTGGAAAAATGAAACCTACATCAACAATATAGATAAGTAAGTGTACTTATTATTATATTTTATTGTGGTTTAGGTGAGAGGTTTACAGTTCAGGACATTTTGTATTTATAATTTTGTTGTCGTTAACAAATCATCTTATAACTACAAATTATATTACCAATAATAAAAGAAAATTCTATACCGTGAAATATTTTTAATGGCAAAAATGCTTTTCTCTAAACTAAAGTATATAGTCTCTTGCATATTTCTCTTTTTGAAATGTTAAAAAAATAAAAAAATTGCAAAAGTTGTTTAAAAAAATTTTTTGAAAAAGGTCAGTATGTAGTACTGACTTGGGCCCATGATGGCGATAAATAGGTCAGTAACCGCTACTCACTTGAGAGTTGAAAGGGTTAACAAGTTATAGGAATGTTGGAAAAACCGATTATTATATTCGACCTAACTTCAAATGTGTTATCATTTTGTTTAAAAAAAAACGACAATTATTGCGAAACGCATGAAATTATTTCCTTACGCGTCTCTAACACAGTGGATACAATTTCCAATAACTCGTTTGGTGCCTGACAATGAAACCGTTTACAAAATACAATCTATAAAATTACTCTGCCATTAGAAACCTCGTTTCGTGAAAAGCATTAAGCGAATAATTTTTCAAAATGCATTCTATCGACAAATTTGATTTTCATCGTTGATTGAATAATTAATTCTTGAAAAAATGGATAATTTTTGATAATTTTTTATTAATATTGATTATCTTTTAAAAATTTTCAATAAAATGTTCAAAAAAATGAAAACAAAAGATATGATTAAACATTTTAAAATATTTAAAATGATGCAACTCTTTCCGCCAACCGCTTTTTTATTTCATTGAAAAATTATTTTCTTTGTTTAAGCTATCTTCTATACGATTTACATAAATTCAGCAAGAGCAAATCGTTTGAAAAAAAGCAGGCATGTTATTCGGCAAAAGCGAATAATGCAAAAACACTCAGGTTATACTCAGGAGGATTCAAGAAAATGTTAAAAGCCTCGTTAGGGGATACGAAATTGTTAAGATCTCTCTCGCAACTGAAAATTTTCTTCAAATTTACAACAACGCGAAAACCATATTTCAAGAATTTAAACTGCCTGATATACTTCCATTAAACATTCTGCCGGCATGTAAG
Source organism: Trissolcus brochymenae (assembly GCA_030523145.1). Taxonomy (NCBI): domain Eukaryota; kingdom Metazoa; phylum Arthropoda; class Insecta; order Hymenoptera; family Scelionidae; genus Trissolcus; species Trissolcus brochymenae. The sequence continues at coordinate 72,330 of JAQQRF010000771.1, read as the reverse complement.
GAAAAAGAAAGTGCATTCAAAAAACGTTAGAGTGAGATAAATGTGGTTTGACGAGCACACAAAATTGTCGATATAAGACACGATGACATTTTTAGAAAATATTTCCGACAAAACGGTTTCCTTCTGTATAAATTTCTCAACAATACTAACATCAATTGAGCCTCGAATCTGCTTATTCTGTACAATTTTTTAAACGTTTTTCATATATCCAATTAAATTTTTTATAAAACTCAACGATTATCAACAAAATGACAAAAATTTATCGAACAATTTTTCAAACAAGAAAAAATTTTTTTTTATTCAAATAAAATGTAGAAAAACTGTCTAAAAATATTTAAAGCTTATAAAATTATTTATTCAATCTAGTAAGTGGGGAGGGGGTGAAAAGAGCAATTGAAAAATGTTTTTTATAATGATAAAACAAAATAACAAAGTCGCCGCATTAGACTGGGGCATAAAATGTTTAATCTTGAGTGTCAGACTTGGAACGATCAAATATCGCACTGCTCCATTTTTCGCAGCAGACGATGAGTGAACGCGCAACAGGCTATGTGTACAGTCTCTGTCCGAGGGCTGGACGTACGTCTTTGGATTACCCTTCTCGTTTCGACTTCATATGCTTTTCACCCTCCTTTAACAACGCGAACCCTTTGAGATGCATAATTTTGTTATCGTCGTTTTATATATGAAATTTTAAAACTCCTTGCCATTAAAGAAAACAAATTGTTTATGAAAGGTGAGAAAAAACGCAACTTCTAAAATTTTCTAACAGCATTTTTCTTTACTTCCAATTTTGCTTCGCCCATAGAAAACGCCTTTTTCTTTGATGAATGAACAAAAAAGAAAATTAATTGACTCGAACTAACTTCGACAGCGTGTTGCAAAAAGAAAAACTCAATAGCTTTGACCGCAAATTTTGCGTGACATTTTATCCTACTCATTTTCTGTATTCTGACAAATTCTGTCAAAAATTCATTCTTTCTCGAAATAACGCTCATCCAATGTGAAGACGCTCCAACTCCGATACATTTATTTTCGCGCAAGAAAAAGTAATTCGTCGCGCGTATAAAACTGCAGATTGAAAAATAAAAGATTAAAAAAGAAGTTTGCGTCGCGCGCAACCCACCAAGGCAGGTGAAAAAAAAAAGGGAGTAAGTGAAAACGCCGAAAGCACGACTGTTCATGCTTTTAACGAAACTCGGCCACCACGACTCAGTTTCATAAAAAACAGATGGAAGCAAAACCGCGTTAGACGTAGCTTGTATCCTAACACTAATCGATTCCACTCAATTTGCCTCGTTAAATTTATTCAATTCTTCCGCGATAATCGATGCAATTTTTTTCACCTCATCATTAATTACACTTTTTACCTTTTTTCCTATATGAAAACTGTTTAATTTCTGTTTCAATTGATAAGAATCAAATTTCTTCGTAGTATTCAAACCGAGTTATAATTTTGTTCCATTTTACATAAACATTTCATTACTCTTATCAGTTTAAACCACATGAGTCATGCAATTTAATTCGAGTTAAAAATATGAACAATATTCGTTATGAACTAGGATTTAAGAGAAACGCTGCACCGTGAAATTGTTGAAGTATACACTTCATCGTTAGTAATACTGGCTTATCTTAGCATTATGAGCATCCAACGACGGTATTAACAGATATGCTTGAATGCTTGCTAACGTCAGCTTTTTAGCAGTCTGTTTCAGATTTAATACGCGTTTCGTAGTTCATGACATGGACAAGAAATTAGAAAAGCAGAGGAAACAAAAATGGCCCAGATTGCACACTCGTTTTATCAAACAAGTATTCAACAACAATTGTAATAACTTTTAGCTTATAGACACCGTCATTATTTGTTTCAACTTTTTTTTTGTTTAGTCTTGCAAAATCCAATCTTCACTCAAAACATCTCATTTCTCTTCCCTTTCTCAGATCTTCATTTGCAACTGTACGATGCACAGTGAATATTTCCATTTTTAATTCACACGACTCGTCGTGACACTTTGTCAGCATGAAAATTATCGTCTTGACAATTGGGCATTGTCATATACATTCGTTATACACAGACGACAGGTTTGAGATTTGTTTCAGGAGTGCAAACTCGGTTGCTGAAACTACTTTACTCTCAAAAGCTGAATTATATTAGCGAACAATTGCACAGCGCTGATGAATTTATAATGGCTTTGAAAAATGTGTTAGAAATCTGATCATTCATTCACTGATGAAGTACGAACGTTTAAATAAATGAACGAATAAAATGTTCCTCTGAACTTTTTCATACGTCAACATCCTTTGGAAAAAAGAGACAAAAAGAAACTAAAGGAGGACAAACACAGAAGCCGAAACAAAAAGATGAGAATATCTGTTTTGTAAAAAAAAAAAAAAAAAATACTGAAGGACAGTCCAACATTTTTGTTTTGTTGTTCGGAAATAAAACATTCGAGAGAAATTCAAAAACGGGCGAATCAGAGCAGGCACGGTTGAATTGCACTCGACGGTTTTCTTTTCATCGATTCGGGCATTAGTGAGATACAAAATTCGAATTTCAAGTTCCAAATACATGTCAGCATGAGAATCAGAAGGCTCCTTGATAATCATTCAATGGACGGTTAATTCTTCGATTTCTCGCGGAATAATGGTCGCCGCGGAGAGCAGAACAAACGACTGAAGATCAACTTGTTGACGGTCGTTGGTATTTAAGACTCATTGTTCTTCTAGTGGTTTCAATAGATACGACTGAAAGACGGTTCCTTTCCAGTAAAGTCCCGAAGAAAGCGAACGTTGAAAAAAAAAAAAGAAAAAAGTCGAACAAAAGCCCTTCCAAATTGTGTTTCACTTACGAAACTTTAATTTCGTTTCTTTCATATTTTTGCATTAATTATAAGACAACATTATTAATTTCAATAAATGAACAGAAGACAAAACAAAGATTATATTACTGCATTTATTCTGTTGTTTCAAAAAAAACATTTTCTGCTTCTCTTGATGAAACGTTAAATATTACATATCCCAAACAAGACGATCCAAGGAATTAATAGTGAAATTAGGATTTCCCTATTAATAATAATGAAAATAATGGTCCATCTCAATTTAGTTGAGGATGTGTATTATCTATACATCGGAGGTTCAATATTTTGGGTGAAAAATTGTTGATATCGATCAGAGAAGGGAGGACGAGGGGAGAATGATTGATTGTGACCGGTACTCGGGGAAATATCCGCGTGAACAATTAACGAATCAAATTGTCCGACCGCGGCGCAAAATTTATTAACTCAGGACAATGGACGCCAACGCGAATCATATTTTGCGATCATTGAAATCCATCCGCAAGTAGCCGCAGAAGCTGTGTGTTGCGAGCGCCACCGACTATAATCAATTACATTATTTAGAGCCGCCGGATGTGATTGCACAGCTCGATAGTGGATTTTTGCATTAATGGTATTTATCATTTCACTACATGTTCGAGATATTTTATCGATTGACGCTTATCCGTTCTCAGAAGCGGAAAAAAAAACTAACACTGCACAGCCAGAAGGCTGTAATGTTGAATTTAATCTGGAAGCTCGCACGATCAATAACTAAAGAATATACCGAACATTATCAAGATGTATCTAATAAGATAGCTGAATACAATAAGCGATCTCGCTTCGCATTTGAGTTTAATCATTTTATACTTTCATAAAGCTGAGCTGCAAATAGTAAAGACGATAGTTCCAAAAGAAAGAAAAAAAGAAAAACTTATTCGTCAATCGCAACATCAATTCAATTTTCTAAGAAAAGCAATTGGATCTAATGAAAATTGATGTTTAAATTTGAATCTGAACTATCACAAATTAAATTAAACATCTGATTAAAATTATAAATTCATTAACAATTGTATTTAAGCTTCTTTATACACCCCACTATTCAATTAAGTGTCTGGATTGTTTATTTAAGAGGGTATAATGATTTCTGAATAGAAGTCTTAATAAAAAAAAATCGTTAACGACCCCACGGATAAGAGTCTCTCGTTCTCTAAAATGAAAGAAGCGAAAGGTAAATAATGAAGTACCTCGTTGGGCGGACGCAGGGGTCGGCATTGCTGCTAACTGCGAAGAGGAGGCTACTCCCCTTAATGGCAGTAGCTGCTAAGGGTGACCGAAGCACAGTTCTCAGGGACCTCGGCGACGTCGATGTCGTCGTCAGGACGGTCTCGACGCGGCGCGTACCTGATGGTCATCTCCACTGCCCCGACAGCTCTTTGGTCATCGTCCATCTATCAGATAACTGCACTGAAAACAACAGATAATTATAATTTATAATAATTATATACAATAATTTGCTTAATTTAATTGTTCAAAAAATGAAGACAACATGTTTGTTTAAAATAATAGTAAAATGAAAAATATGCCCTGACATTTCTATTTTTTCTTTATTTTCAGCGTCAACAAGGACGATATTGAGGGAGACGCAAATGCAGCGCCGCGAATTGGAAATGCATTTTCTTTCATGGAAAAAGAAAAGTGGGAAAAATAGAAGAACCATCAGCGAAACGGACGAAAAAAGTTTTTAGCGTGACGCAAAAGTTTGCGAAAAGTTGCACATCATTTTATCAGTTGGAAATGCGGGACCAAACTTTTGTGTCAACGCCCGAACCGCAAACGCGCAAGAAAATGGTCTGTAACGCAGCTATGCAATTTGCATTGCCGTCGACGTTCAGTCGTATGATGTGCCAACGGTAATTGAAAATTGAAAGGTAGCTTCAGCTCGACGACGACAAAAATTACTCCGACCATCAAGACAAAACAAAACTGAACATTTTCAAGAGTTGAAAAAACATTTTTTTTTTTTTTGTTCAATCAAATCATCTTCGTCAGACAAAAAAACATCTTCGTCACAATAAAAACAACAATTCGCTATTTTTCTTATCCCCGTTAAATTCTTTGGAGCAGACTCAATTCCTTTCCCCTTGTCTTGGTCATGAGATAAGAGATTGGTGTCAACTTTTGTGTGCGGGCGATAAAAATAACCATTGATCCATCTCCAAGAGAACACCTTCCGATCGCATTATACTGTCGTGTAAAAACGACAAACATGAAACTAGATGTCCCTATCAAGTCAACAAAATTAGAAGCAATAAAGTTTTTGAAAAAAATCAAATTGTTCCGCGACTGGATGCAAGGGGAAAATGTTATTCCGTGCAAAGAAAACCGAAGGAAATCTTGAATGCAATGAGGATCTCTCAGCACGCCCTCCCCCTTTTTTTCGTTCGTAATTCGTGAGAGGAATATTCTGGTTCGGATAACTTGAGCGACCTCTCTTGAAAGCATTAAGCAGCATTGCACAATTTCGCAAATCCAGTGACGTGATTAGTCCGATCACGTTTCATCTACAAGACCATGATAGAAATGGGCATTCAACATATATGTAAGGATATAGTTTCGTCAGGCGCAATATCGATAATGCGTACAAGATGTCGCTAATTTGGGCGCGCATTGTTGATGGCCCACTTGTTCATGTGGTGAATATTGATGCGACGCTGAATGTGAACGCACATTCATTCAATTTGTCATGAATTCGAGAGTTTTCCTTCGATGGTAATACAATTTTTACAGCGAGAAAAATATCGTGCACAAAAAACGTGCTATCTATCGAGGTCTCGCTTTGGATGAAACTTAACGATAGATTTTGGTCAACAAAGAATCACCTAAACTTTTCCAACTCGAAAATGCACTCAATTTCGAGAATGAAATTTAGTATTTTATGAGCTCTTCCGGGGTGTGTGTCAAATGGGTGAATTTTATTTTTAGTTAATGGAGTGGTTCAGTTAAAAGTACTCATTATCACGATACCGGTACTTATTAGTGGAAAATAATTAGACGGAGTTATAATATTTGACATTCTGACATAAAATATAGAATTCGCATCTTGTGAGTTTGAATTGTGAAATCTGGGTCAAAATTTCGCTCGAGTTTCGCAAGCTATTTCAATTTCTGGGTTTATGACTTTTTCAAATTAGTTATGTTACTGATTCATTATTAAAAATTTGTTGTTGATTTGAAAGATGAAAATCAAACTAGTAATGAGAAATGATATTTTTTGTGGACCTTTATCGTTGTATTTAACGAACGAATTTGAATGTAAACATTAATATGCGGGTAACATGGCTGTCGGAACACGCGTATGTGCAATTAGTTTGGATGAAACTTGTTCAGCCGCTCGTCCCAGGCTTAAATGAAATCAACACTTTCGAAGCGCAATATTTTCGGCGCAAAAATTGTTGCACTAACGAACTAGCTTTATCGAACTAAGTTTATCGATGGGAAGTTTAATTTCAGTAACGCCAGACATCGATTTCCCAACCACCTCCTTCCTTTTTATCTAAAATAATACAGACAAAATCTGTTAAAAAGTGTTCCAATTTACATAAGTTCATTTTATACCTACGATGGTAGATGTGAAAATTATTACAATGACTTAACAAAAAAAAAAGAAAATATTCTCTCTTTACGATTATGGTAACTAATGTATTGATTATTACAGCGATGTTAACGGTGGCTCGTGCTCTTATCCCTTGACTGCAAAATGTTTCATTTTTTCGTCCACTTTTTTCTCCCAAGGGAGGCATAAAAACAATTTAATGGAGTTAATGGAAAACGAATGATAGCAAATAAAAAAATGTACTAATTGCGGTAACCGAGGAAATTTGAGATTAATCGTAAACCTTCGTATTCGCTGTCTAAATTTAATTTCTCAAATCCCATCTGCTGCGAATTGAATAATTGAGTATGCATATTTATACAATAATGTTGGTTTCATGCAAATCTCACTTTGAAGACGGTGGATTACGTTATTGACGATTAAAGTTTGGTTCCTTTCAGAGGTTTTTTTTTCCGGACGATTAATTTGATTTTGCTGAGGATACAAAAAAAATCAATCCAACAATTTGCAATAGAGGTTGATAAGAGATTCTCTTATAAGCCATAGTGAAACAAAACTAATTGAAAAGAAATTGACATAAATTGAAAGTTAATTAAAGTGAGATAAACGACTGAATTAGTGCGGAGATTATCTAAGAATAAAAGTGTTCATTAGTTGAAACGTTGAAACTGTTTTTTTCTCCTGATGTCAAACGCACAAGAATTGCAATTGCAAACAATTCCAGAAGGAGAACAAAAAATATCACGAATATTATTTAGTTTTGAATGCAACTTCTTTTCATTTGATAGATATAATGGCAAAAGCATAGAGGGAAAAATATTTAAATATGAAATTATGCTCGAGTCGCATGCACAGAACACAATGAATGGCACCGACAAAAGTTTTTCTAATTGAAAATGTGTGTCACATTTTCTGTTTATTGTAACATTTTGCACTGCTTTGAATATCGAGTGTTGCTCTTGAAATGCTTTCGGTGCGCAAAAAAATGCTTGTGAGTATTTTCTTTCAAGTGATCAGCAATGATCGCTCAAAACTAAAACGCTACGTGACTTTCACGAAACTTGAAATATACAAAAATGTGATATTCAAAATTGAACTTTAAAAACGCCAATGACAATTCATTTTATTCTATCATCAAATTGTTTATTGCTATAAGTTGTTGCAAGTTATTGCAAACAACTTGCATCCGCTGAAAAAAAAAATCAAATATTTCATGTCAGTTGTCATTGGATTTCATTAGTTTTCAATCAAAACAGATTAAAACATCGAAAAGTAATTGGAAAAAAATTTTGTGAATTTCAAATATCGCGGAAGAACGGATTGTAGTGATCGAATTTTAAAAATTGGCAAACAAAATGTACACGTTCGATGGATATCAATCGGACGATTGATGGAAGCGTTTAAGCATGTACGAAATTCTTTCAAGTATAAATGTTTCGTAAACCAGCAAATAAAGAGATTTGTACGGTCGAATTTTTCAGATTGGATCGCAACGAAAATAATGAAATCACAACCAAATCGTAGAAAATACTAAACGCTAAGCTTTAATCAGAATTGAATTTAATTTCGAAACTTTATACATTTGATATTACATTTTTGTATTACATTTAAAACAAAATTCTTGAAAAAAAAAAATATATATATATATATATATATATATATATATATTTTCTTTGGTATAACTTTTGAATCTGTACGGCATAAATCAATCGGTTCAGTTTACGATTCAATAACTTTTGTTTTGAAAATTTTTCTTTCAAAACTTGAGTGGTAACTCGAAAAATTCATAAGACGAAAAATAAATCAAGTTTTGCCATTTTATATGATCCTTTGAATGCTGGCAGCATGAATTTAACATTCATCTTTTTTTCTGTACCGACAAAACTTTTCATCTGTTATTGACAATGCCATCGAAAAATCACAAAGAATCTGATTTCCACCCAACACAAGACGCGATCGACTAAAAAAGATTCCTCTTCGTTTCACAGTCGGAACTCCATTTGGGATAAAAATATGTGGTGATATTCAGCTTCTTAGAAGTGGTTTTCTGGTAGCAATCAGATATTTTTAAAAAGTTTTTATTTGTATACCGCAGGAAATCATGCGTGATATTGGCTTTTCTAGTACAATAATACCAGCCAAAATTTTTATCTGATATAATTATTAATTAAAAAAAAAGCCAAAAAATACAACACCAAACCAATATCAAATGGACAAACAAAACATTGAACTATCACTTCAATTTAAACAATTTGACTTTCCACACTAAAAAACTCAAAAGGGGAAGCTTTTGCAACTGGTCCCAACGCAGATCACAGTCACAGCACATTAAACGTACGCCATGTACAACACGCCGAGAACAGACAAGATAATCTCGCATTAAAATGTGACCAGCCACGCTAAACTTCACTATAAACGAGCTCCACAAGTGTCCCGTAAATCACAATGACGTAAATTTCAATTTTATTAACGGGACATCACATTATTTGCACGCACGACCCCCCGAATTGCCAATCACCACTGATTGAACCAAAAAATATCGAACCCGCAAATCCAGGCCGGGGTGAAAGAGTCTAACGTCAAGGGCGGATATTAACGCAGCGCCTCTACATCTGAAAATTTTTTTCTGTTTCCTGCGTCAGAAAAGTTATTATTGCATGATGAGCACACCCTTCTCGATTCTTCTGACAAAACTCTGTTCATTAAGGTCATCCGTCTTGTACAGAGTTCCACGCAAAATATCCTACGAGGGCTCTCTCCCTGATCTATACTTAGCAAAAAAAAAGGTCTATCTATAAAAGAAAGGTTCATTTTAGTATATTAATGAAAAAAAAAAAATAAAACGAGTTTATCAGCTGAGAATGAAAACAATTGGTTGACAAAAACCAGGCCTCACCTTCCGTTGTTGGAACAACAGAACCCTCTCACAAGCTGGCCTCAAAATCGTGCATTTTTCGTATCGACTTCGGGCGAACAGTTGACCCCACCAGCGTGACCAATGAGCGCTGCTGTTATCTCAGTACCAGACAATACCATCCGTGTCATCCGGATCACTCGTTGCAAGAAACGGCACACTGAAAACTTGAGACAAATATCATATTCAAAATGCCGCGTCGTTGCTGGGACAAAGGTCACATTTCCTGCGCATTCTTCGTTGGAGGAACAGACGTTGCTCGTCACGTCGCTGATGCATGATCTCAAAAAATCGAACTGACAGAACCGACGGCTAAATTGTCCTAGCGATGGATCCGATTCTCCGGACGATGAGTCATCTTGAAAATTAGGCGCCGATGTTCTCGCCTCAGGCAGATCTGTCACAATTTATCCCAAGGAATGAATCAGAACTCACGTTCTGATTTTCGACACTCTTGCGGAAATCGGAATATCGATCTCCAGCATTCGGTTTGGAAGATTTCCTAGTTGGGCTTCCAGACTCCCATCTCGCAACGATGAGAGACAGAAAAGGAGAGAGATATAGATAGGTATCAGAGAGAAAGGAAGAGAGAGAGAGAGTTGAATTCTGCCTCCTCTATAATTGCAGCTTCAAAATGAGTGTACGAGTCCTTTTGGGGGGGTATCACTCAGCTTCCAAAGGTTTGAGGCTGGACTTGCGAAACAGGATGAAATGTGAGGCCTGGATTCGCAAGTCCAGGTGCCGCTGGATCAAAAAAGGCTGGTCCTCTTGGTGGCCCATCTGAGGGGTCGCATGAGGCACGGTTCCCAATCACTAGTCACCCATCACTCCTGGAGACCCCACTCACTTGTTGTCGCGCACCTAGAAGTGTTGGCGCGCGCGCCAACTTTTCAAACTCGCCGGCGAGGTTCCGCGACGACTGACTTCGGCGCGTCCGGGACACGATCGGTCTCGGCAGGGGGCAAGAGCGCGGTCGCAACACGGTAACAGTCACGCATCCGCGTCGCGAGCAAGAGTCGAAGACCGCGCGGCCAGCCAGTGCTTTCGGCACGAAGTCGCGCGCTCCACTGGAGGCTCCGACATGAGCATGCGTTCAATTGGCAAGCTGCACCCGCGCCGCCCCCTAGATACGTTCCTAAAGCCGTGGCTGGTCTCTGCCGTCGGTTTCCCCGGACACGTTACAATCATCGAGTGTGCTTGTATAGTATACGGCCCTCCCATGCAAACAAGATGCAACAGATGTAAGTAACGCGCTTGCCACTCGCTCTCGGACTGCAAATTGTTATTATTAATTTCCATTTTTCTTTGTTCTTTTTTTTTTCAGCGCCCACTGAAAATACCAAAACGGCTTTTGTGAACCGATGTCAATCCTTAACACCTCCTGCACGAGGTGGAGTTGGAAAACAAACTTAGAAATGGACAGTAATTTTAATTGTTTATGAAAAAATGGATCATCGTTGTTATTGGCAATGAATAATTTGAGACCAGATTGATTTGAGTCTCGTCATTTTTGTTCGACAAAGGACAATGCTGAAATATTGATGATGCCTGAAAACTCTAATGGATGGAAATGTGCAGTCGGTGATATTTTGTGTAACAAAAATTGTTATTCAGCTTGTATTGATTTTCATTAACTGAATTTCAACACACGCAAAACATATAGCTGACAATACACATGAGATATGATTGGAGCTATCAGTAATATAATACATGCACGTTTTGTTTGCCGGTTTAATTGAATTATCGATCGAATGCGTGCAACAAATGTTATGCCATTTTTATTCTACTAAACAAATTATTCGGTTGAATATAATACTAAACGAATTTTCGATGATTTTAATTTTGCTATTTCATACTTGTTGCAGATCTCATCCGAAACCTCAACCCGCCCGTATTTGGAGATAAGGAACTTATCAATATGACATAAATATTCTACATAACTTATCCAAGCGCAAACCTTCCTCCTGTGTACTTAATATTAATGACCTGCTTATATGAAAGTTATAGTTTAGTTATAGTTTGGTGTATACTTGTACGTACGAAAATTGAAAATTTTCCCTCTCAAATCTTCCAAACAATTTCATAATTTTCAAATTTATGGAAATTATTATGCCAGAACGCAATTAATTCTTCTCTTTTTTTAATAAACGCAATTATTCATGTTTTAAAATAATCAAGTTCGTTTCACGTCTTGATTTTTACTTTCTAACAGGAAAAGTAGATGAGATCTCGAAGGAATAATATCAAATAGAACATTGTTCTTCTTATACAGCGGAATAAGTAATGCGTAAGCAAAGAAACCAAACTCCACACGCGGCCAATACACATGCGAATTTTATTCCCTTCGGAAATGCAGAAGTCAAAAATAGTATCTTGAGTTTATCCATGTAACGAATATTTGGTGTTAAATAAACCAAATTGAATTACGCAACGGGTATATACGTGTAAGATACATTTTTCCAATTAAATCCCGTATTGAGCGAGAGATGCATTTTCATAAATATCGATTATGTTTTTTTTTGGCAGACCAAATGTGAGATGTTAAATTTAAGACACGAAAATTTAATGTCGAGCAGAAGAAAACTGATGGTGAGATGTTGGGATGGAAATTTTCCACCTTGAAGATATAAATATGTTTAATGTATGAAACATAAAATAAAAGTGTGGTTGATATTGAACGCACCGTGTAATTTTAATAACAAAATGTGCAAATGTTAATAACTGGATGCATGCATAAAATGTAATGTTAAATTCCTGCCAACTTGAAGATTGATAATCGTTGGCCAGACAATGCGTTCATGCATATATACGTAATTTCGCTTTCGGCGAATAGGATAGAACACCAGCCGGGAGGGTGCATATTGCAACATCCGCAGTTTATCACGCTTTCTTCATCTCTTGAAAAAGTTTCCCTACATGTCTATGGCACTTTTTTCATACTTTATATTACATTGTTCTCGTGTTTTTGTCTTTTGCGTAATGTTTTTTCATTTAATCATGCAGAGTTCTTGTAACTTGTAAAAGAATTACAATTTTTCGTCCATCTCAGTATTTCTATTGGACAATTATCTGCCATTTCACTGTAACGTTCATAATAAACAAAAATTATCATTAAGACAAAATAAAATTTTTGAAAAAATAGTTGAACTCAATAATGTTGGATAATAAGAAGAAAAATTGCAATATCAAGTATTTTTCTTTAATAAATAAAATGCAGTACAATTTTTCATAATCATTAGAACAAAATAAACACTTCACACACAATTGTTTGATTTCCGTCCCATTAAAAAGTCAGGGAAAGATGAATCAATAAGTAAAAGAATAGAAAATGATTTTTGGATTTTGTCTTTTTGTTTTGTGTTTTTTTTTTTTCGTTTTCATTAAATAACACTTAAATCACATCCCTTTTTCCGGTCCTGCAGATGGGCTTCGATTATTTTTAAAAATTGATGTCTGTTCAAATGGGTATAAGCCATAGAGAACATGCATCTCGCTATGTTCTGTACGTGAGCACTTCCACTGGAAAATAGATCATGCCCCAGTTCTAAACACGTGCCAAAATCACATTCATCCGCGGCTATGGTTGCGTATCGAACAACTTCTTGCAGACTCGACATCGCAGCTGTCCGTTTCTCAGGCGTTTCGGCCTCGTCTATGCGTTGCAACATTTTTTTCAGATCATCTGCAAACGAAAAAAAAATCGAATCACAATACGTGCACTAATCTCGTTGTCCGCGCAATCGAAACATGAAATCATATTTCGCTTATTCTACCGTTTACCAAATTTTCACAACCATTGCGAACGGGCGGAATGAATAATCTGGATAAATAATCTTCTTTCATCTGACAAAAAACAAAATAACTCACCATTCGACGCGGCTAATTCCCTGTAACCCAGCTCAGTTTTTTTGTTATAAGGCACAACAATGCCCAGCTTGTGAAACGTTTTTGCAACCACCTTTTTGTCACGTACGTTTTGTGGATTGCCGCCAAGTTTGAAATTATGGGCTTCCGCAAAAGTTTTGACCTTCTGAATAAGCCGGGACATGTTTGCTTTCTCAAACACGTTGCAGAGCTTCAGTCGTTCTTCTAAATAGACGCTGCAAAAAAAATCGAAACTTAAATTCAACAAGTTTTCATTTCTCCGATCAAATTTAACATTACAAATTTTATCTCACATTTTTTTGCGTTTTCCAATTCTGTTTTGACTCTCTTACCTCACAGCCCCGAAAATGTTTTCAGCCACCGGCTTGATAATGCAGTCTACGTTAGCCTGATTTTTCACAACGAATACAGGATCCTCCGACGGATCGTCTCTCCAATACCCAAAATGTAATCCGTCCTTATCATTCCCTTTCAAAATAGTCTGAAAATGAAAAAAAAAAAAAAGTTACAAATCCAACTCCAGATTGAATTTTGGATTGAAAAATTAGAACTCACTTGGAATTCAGGCGGATCATAAAAATATCTCCAATGTCGGAGGAACTTTTCTTTATCACCATCTTCGCAGCCTCTTATCTTCTCCAGTAGTACATCAAAAGGCCCAACAAGTGTAATATGAGCGGCTTTGAACGCATTTTGAGGATCTTTCGGGGACAATTCTTGACAAAGCTGGAAAAATTTGTAAAAATCTCGGGGCATCTTTACCAGAAACAAATCGGATAACAAGTTTTCAATCTTGTCATCCGATCGTACGTCAGTCGCAGCACTAGACCCAATTTCTTTCTCGACTGATGATCGTTTTTCAACTAGCTTAGGTTCTTTGGTTTGCTCTGGACTCGGTGAAAGATCATGCGAGTTTGATGGTTCATTTTTTTTCATTTTCAGCGACTTGTCACTGTCCTCATCACTCGACGAATTTTTCCTCTTTCTGTCGGTTGCATTCTTTTCTTTATCTTCTGCCTGTAAAAAATGTTAAAAATATAGAAAAAAATCTCCTTTCAACCACAAATTTGCAAAACTATTTTTGTTTCGCTATCAGCATTGTATAACTAATATTTATATAACCTCAAAATTTACTAACAATATTTTTATCAGTTTTTGGATAAACAAAACTTACCTTTTTCGGTGGATGTTTGTACTTGCCATGATGTGTTGGATTTTTTTGATAGCACTCGGTTCCGTAGTGACACGGGATTCTTGGATCTTGTTCGTAATGTTTTTGTAACGACTCAAAAGTTGGAGCACTCATTTTAGAAGATGTACACTACACAGTTTTGCGCTCAACTTTGTGATTCAGCTGGGAATGAGCAAATTAAAGTTAACTTCAAACGTCAGCAGGATCTAAACAACGCTTGATTTCACAGCAAGTTAAATAAATGTACCAAAAAATTTGCGCGCCAATCAGTGCCAACCAGCTGAATAATAGATTCGCGACTTCTTTGTTGTGCCACAGATGGTAAAATAGATACCTTCCAAAATGGTGTGTAAACCTTTAGTATAAAAAGGTTCAAATTTAAACTCTCTTTTACTACCATCGATTGAAAATGGATTGTTAAGTGACTGTTTTCATTGTTGATAAGAAAAGTGCTATATTGGTTTGTGATGTTAGTGATTGACGTTAACCGTGATGACATCTTTTAGCAAGGTAAGGCAAGATAACAGCAGATGGCAAATCATCAAGAGAAAAGGTAAAATAAATAAACAAAATGTATTGTTAACAAAATCAATTGTTTTGTTTTTGGTTGTAGGTAAAAAGATGCTCTATGTAATTTTGTATCACAAATGGAAAAGTCAGATTTTTTATATTAATTTTGGTTTTTTGAATGATTCTTGAAACTTTTTACCATTTGAATGACTGGTTGATTTTATATTGTATATTTTTGAATATTTTTCACACTTTATATCAAATTTTGCTACAAAAATTTGATTTTGTCCGAACTTTCAAATCTGCAGTTAAATGGCATTCAATACTTGCGGTCAAAACAAAAATTGTTTGACTAATGTAATTTTTTTTAGCGCACAATTTTCCGTGTTAAAAAATGTTCGACTTTCCAAAAAGTGCAAATAAAATAAACAAAAGAAAATATCACTTCAAATTGAAAATAACGTATAAAAGTTTGTTTTTCATTTTTAATTTCAATTTCTTTATTATTTTCTTCTTGCTTTTTCAACTTGAACCATGAGTTTGGTTATTATATAACCACAAGTCGTGGCACACGTTTTGGAGGAACAACCCTTCTAAATACGTACATACGTTCTGAGCTAACTGTGATACCTATAGTAGAAAACACCTGCACTGATCCAATCGATTCCCATAACAAAAAAAAAGTAGAATAGTTTCTATACTCAGGCAGCTACCAAGTTCGAACGAAAAGTGCAATGTGTATAGTTATGCTATGTTAAACCAAATAAATATATCTTTATTAGATTATATATATTCATTGAAGTAATTAACTAGTAAATTACTGAATTCATTATTATATAAAGCAACTGTCAAATTATTGTAAATTTTAGATCAAATATGAATTAGATTTTATTACCACCAATTTAATCATTACATAATTTATTTATGCAAGTTAAAATGGGAACATTATAATATATAGTCTTTCGCCTTTAAATAGGTATATATTTTATTGACAATAAATGTTTTATCTAAAAAAAAGTTTCATTACTTTTTTAAGTTTTGTACTTTCTTTATAAATATGAAATTATTTATAAATCATTCGACAAGTTTCATTAGTCCGTCCATCGGTTCAATTTCAACGAAACTATTATTTATTTACATTCATACAAATAATATCTATCGTTTTTGTCAATTATTTATATTACAACATATAATCTGAAGCTTATAAAAGATTGAAAACAAAATCATGTCGTAGAGTGTATAAAAGCAAATATGAATTTTAAAAAAGAAGAAAAAATATTATTCCGGATGCTTTAAAACAAAATTGAAAACGAGGAAAGCAATGTTGAAATACAAAATAAAATCATCATCCTGTAGGAATGAAAAAATATTGGTTTTTTATATGAATATTAAATATGAAAATTCAATTTGGTGTGTATACTTTATTTTATGCGCTATTAAAATTTGCTGATTATTCTTTTTTGCTTTTAGAATTACAACTTTATACCAGTACCAAAAAAAAAAAAAAAAAAAAAAAAAAAAAAAAAAAAAAAAAAAAAAAAAAAAAAAAAAAAAAAAAAAAAAAAAAAAAAAAAAAAAAAAAAAAAAGGTTCACCAATGTGTTGCAGCTGGAGAGAGAAAAAAGGAAGAATTTGTGAGGGCGCAGGTAAAAGATTGTATCTTTGTTTCAAGTATGAAAATAAGAGTTCGTGCGCATATCAAATTTTCTCTGCAGTAACCTTTTATTTATGCATTGTGGTTTGAAACAAAGTTCATCCGCTTGGAATTATTAATTTTTCATATGAAGAATGTAATCATTCCTACGGCTGATATGACAATCAACTTCAAATCAAAGATCAAATTTGTATTATCTAAAAAAATAGAACGTCAGATTTATAAAATGATTAAGGTTTTACTCATTTTCATCTATCTTGGAATCTACTTCTGTATGATTTTTATTACAATCATGATCGTGTAATGAAAAAATTGCTGCTCATCCAAAATCAATACATTTGAGATGAGTTTTAAAAGTAAAATTGAAAGAAAAGTTCTAACCGAACTGCATCTTCGACTTGAACTAATCTTGCCAGTGTAGAGGATAATCAATATGGTTATTACACGCAATTCCTAATGTAATTACTTTGTGGCATGAATATTTACATCTCGAATATCCCAAATCTAAAATCTACATCTGAATTTAACTTTTGATACAAAATCAATAACCATTTATTCTAAATGATCGGATGAATTAAGTGGTATATGCAATCAATCGGTGATAATTTTATTTAAATGTTGTCAATATCGCATCATCTCTATATTTGCTTGTCTGTTTGTTTGTTGTTTTTTTTTAGTTCACTCACAAGTAAATTAACTGCGGTAACTTGAACAAACCAAAAATAGAATTCACGACCAGACAACAAGTTAACAATTCTAATTGTTAATAATTTTCGAATCAATTAATGTGTCAAACAACAATATTCTGCAGTTGACGGGTTTCACTCATACCCTCTCCGTTATTCCCCAGTAAGTAAACAAAAACAACTAAAACCAAACTAAAATCCTTGTTTAAACATAACATCAAATTTCCCAATATGTTGCATCTCATAATTTTGCTTGACATCTGACAAACTTTTATCCCACCGCTTAAATTAAAAATAACCAGACAATCAATTTTCATTCAAAATAGTCCACAATAAAGGAACAACAAATCATCACAATTAGTTTTTGCTCGACCTTTTTTAAGCAGCCAGTTTAAAATAAAGCTCCTTAAAATAAAGGATCCAAATAAATAGTAAAAGCTCGATGAGAAAAAGATTGGTCTCATCACGTATTTCAATTTTAGGTCAGATTCACACAAACAGCAGCCGAGCGTGGTGCCATCTGGGGTGCATGGCCGAAGGAACGGACTGGACAAAGTGTAGCATTCTCGAGGGGCGCTGCGGTGATCGTCAGACACGGAGCACTAGCGCCGCGGGTGACCTGGAATCGAGACTACTTTTTTTGTCGAATCGATATTCGTGTAAAATATTGACTTGGCAGTAGTGTGAGTGCATGCGTGCCGAGTCGCGGGGGCCGTCAGTCGACGATTTTCATAGTCCGTGTTACGTTGCGAGCGTACCGTGTGTTGTGAGCGTCGAAAGTACCTGCGATGCGCTGTTGAGTCGCGAACGTTCGCGTCCATCTCGAGAACTCACGAGTTTCCCTGCGCGACTGGGACATGTCGCTCATCACGAGTGTAGTGCTTGGCGTGCTTCTCGCTTGCGGCTTCTCCGAGGCGTTCACACCGCCGACCTCCATCAACGATCATGAAGGTGACTATCTGGATGTCGCTTCTGTTTTCGTTCCTTTTGTTTTTTCTTTCACCTCAAAAGCAACCTCTTGCAACTCGTCATTTTCGAGCTGCAAAAATGACGCGGCGGCCTCATTCCGCTGAAGCTCTAGCCGAGGCGTTATATGTCACGCGATGCAGGTGCAACACTCGAAGCCACCCCGCTGGCCGAAGCGAGCACACACAGCTTGGGATGTTTTTTTTCTCTCTCTCTCTCCATCTGGGCCAAACATCACAGGCTTTGCATCCAACGCCTACGTCGGTGTACCCTCCGAACTCTTCGGGCCACTTTCACGTCTGGCGAACGGGCTTTTCCTTTAGTCCCAACCGGAGTAACAATCCCAACCACTCGGCAAGAATGCTGAACTGAAAAAAACCACGACCATCGAGTCTGCCTTTTTTGCTCATTCTTTTTTTGTTTGTTCCCTCTCACCTCTTTGTGTATTACCTTTTGAAGTGTCAACAAATTGCAAAACACTCAGTCACAAAGAATGGAACAAGCTTGGACATTCAAGCCTGCTATTCAGGCTCGCATACAGGAGGGACGGGGGCCGACTAATAAGAAAACATCAAAGTTGGGAAGCATTCAGCCGTCAAATTCAAACTTCATTCGCATCGGTGTCTACATCCAGTTGTAATTACAGCTAAATGAGATCTGGGAACGAGCGTCGGCACGGGACCGTGAATGTGGCAAAGTGACCGGTAAACAAAAACCGTTCGAACAACAGCGAACTAATTCGATTAACGCCTGCTATTGGCGCGAGTTCCAGTATTCGAATGATGTTTCGTTCATCGGCGAAAGTTTTCTCATAATATTTTTCCTGCTTCTTTGTTCCTTTATTTTGTGTGTTTTTTTTTTCTTTTTTTTTCGTTGAAAAAAACTAAATGGGACGGTTATACCGGGACGATGTTGAAAGTATCGGTCAGAGTCCATCTCCATGCAGATCAGCGTGTAAAAAGTAACGATTATTGTCTAACGTCGCTCGCTCTCTTTCTATGAGGGGCGATTATGGGCTCTGTGGTACGTGTACCGGGGCCAGTTGCCTCTGATCGATAGAGAACACCACGACTTCTGAGGCAGAAAAATTGTTCGCCCTTGATTGAAGCAGTTTGCGCGCACAGACACACTTCAAAGAAGATACGACGATGATGTCATAACGGCGTCTTCTTCGTTTAAAGTCAACTAGACGATGAATAACACTGGCCAGTCACCGAGCGAACGGTCGATGAAATTGATACCTCGGCAGGCGTCGATGAAACTGAATCCAACAAAAGAAGGAGTTCTTCAATAGAGATCAAGTGAATCAACGGGCTCCGTGATTATAACACGATCTGAGAGTGTTGTGGAAATTAACGAGCTTCGAGCTTGAATTCAGCTTTTCCGACAAATTCTGTGTCAAAATGTATATGTTACAATGAAATGTCAAAGAAATCTTTGTTTAAAATTTAAGAGATAGTCTCTTTTTTTGACTTTTTACAAATATCAATCATGCAATGATATTATGATCAAGTCACATCTGAGCGATTGTTCAGAGAGAATTTTTCTCTGTGAAAAAAAAAAAAAAAAAAAATTGAAGGGAATACGATGTTACTAATATAAAAGTCAACTTTTATTCTACCATCAAGTGAAAAACTATAGGAACCAAATTAGTTATATCATTCTAGATCAGACTTGACATTTTTTATAGAAAATAAATGACAGGCAGTAACGTTGTGAAACTGGCAAATTGACACGTGTATCAAATCTACGAAATTTTACATTTGACATAAACATTTTACATGAACTGAGTTATACTTGGGATTTTCGTAGTACATATACATCTACTCCCAACTTTATGCCGTCAAAAAAGTGTCTGTTTTAAGGTATTGAAATTCACGCTACTTTTTTAAGAAACAGAATATTTATCACATTTCCAACTTCTGTCTTTGTTTCTTGAGTACATCATATTCCAACTTCCTTTAACAATTTTGTGAATTCGGGAGGACTCACAAAATACAAGAATTACAATTCAACAATAATTGTTTGTATCATTAAGAAAAGAAATGTTTGATTGTTTGTCAATTGAGTGCGTTAAGGAAGCGGATGAAAATAAACCGAAATTGTCCGATCATTACGTCAACACAGAGACCATCAGAGCTTTTAATTATCCACGTTAACGGATACCTAAAACGAGAGTCAAAGAATGCTTCAACGCTTCAGTGGACGTCATACACTGCACCGAGTTGCGTCGTTCAAAATGTGAACAATCGTCGCGTCATGTGCACGACGCAACGGGGGATTGTTTGTAAAAGCCTCGGGGTTATGTAACTGGTTTGATGGAACATTACCATAAACTCCGGAGTGTCGGCAGCAGCGATCCTTTTGGACGTCATCTTTATCTCTGATCGAAATTGACATCCAACCTGTCATCAGAAGCTGAGACACCTTTTTTTTTCGAATATAAAAAAAAAAAACAAGCCGTCGAAAAATGATACAATTTCACACTCTGAGTTTCATAAAAATTTATTAGAGAATTCGCTAGAAATTTCACTGGAACAAATTTCACTGGAAAATCGGGCGTGAAAGAATTTCGCTTCTTTTTTTTTTTTTTTTTTTTTTTTTTTTTTCAAAGAGAGCATTTGTTGAATGCATCGTTTATGTCGCAATTACGACGGTAGAACTATAATTGATAGTGATTCGAGTCATCTAATTTCGGACGGTTCATAAATAATCGATCGGCCCACTTGTACGATAAATGCTGCCAATCATTGTGTACGCCAGTCAATTATCTCTGATGTTGATTAACCGAAACAAAACTATCGGTAATGAATCACCATTGAATCGCAGATCAGTGGCTTTCAAAAAGGAGACTCTTCTGCTGAATAACGAGAGATGATGAGGGACAAGTGGAATTAAACAAATATCCACCTTGCCACATCTGTGGCGAAAAAAGCACTTCTGACGAGGAGCTGTCAATCACGGCGAGACAAAAAGAAAAGGCTCAGCTTGTTTCATGCCCGAAGGGAACCCTCAATTGGAAAGAACAACCAGATTGAAACAAATTTTCGTCTAATCGAAATGGGACACACGAGGACTAAATAAAGAATGCACAGTAACGTTTGTAACATTTTCCCCAGCGCTGAGAGAGAGAGAGAGAGAGAGAGAGAGAGAGAGAGAGAGAGAGAGAGAGAGAGAGAGAGAGAGAGAGAGAGAAAGCGAGAATGATAAATAATCCATGCAAACATCTCGGGAAGAGTTTTAATGCTGTGGGTCTTTGCCGAATTCGTCTGTTTGCTCATTCGTCAATGAAATTTGCATTCTTTAATTGTGCGATCGGGATGCGGATGTTTGACTTTGACTTCAAAAGGTTGTTACATAATTGGAGGTAAACATTAATGACTGACTGAAGAGCGACGGTTAAATACCCATGGAAACAAAATGGACAAACAAGTATTGTTAGATCTCGCCGCGCCTCGAGTACAACTTTTTGTTTCAAACGTTGATTTCCATCAGTTCGCTTATTACCGTGACTATAAATAAGCCCACCTCGGCGCAATTGTTGGTATTTAAATTTTGTTCAAGTGTATTTAGTTGCAATTAATAAACAGGCGCTCCGCTGTGCATCTGCCCGAGAGTGGTACATCTTTTATGAAGAGCATTAAGAAGCTGCATTGTGAGCACGCTTGCTCGTGTAATCAAGGGTTTTTATTAGAAAACGCGGCACTAAGCAGAGTGAGAGCAATATGAGGAACGGACGAAGAACAATAAAAATACTTTATATTAAATTTTTGCTCAAAGAGGAGACCTGAAATGGTGTACTCCCGTCGTTTGTACTAAATATCATTACGCTGCTGGGACATGCTTTATCGATCAATGAAAATTTGATTTCAAATAAAACCTTGTCTCTCAGGCGTCAGTTATAAACCATCACGACATGCGAAATAAAATAATAATAAAAAAAAGAAACAAGTAAAATTCATAAATATTCACAACCATCGCGAGAGAGTGCTGGATATAAAATTCTATTATAGTGAGATAAGACACTGATGTATGAAGAAATGTTACTTCGCACAAAAAAGTTTATAATATATCTCGCTATGAAGATTTTCAACGAGTCGTGATATCTAAACACTTATGCCCTTGGTATCTGAATGAAATATCTGCGCGCAAAGTTTCAAAGAAAACTGGGCTACACGCGAGGAAAAGCGCGGGATCCAAATTTTTCAGTGGAACATGTTTAAAGGACGTGACAAAAACAAAGTCCGATGCTTCCCATTGAGCAAAAGCGACTTTCATACACCGTTGGCAAATTATTCTAAAAATTATAACTCAGCGATAAGACGAAATTATGAGCAAATTATGACTGTGTATATAACCAAGCAGTACATTGTGACGATATGTATATAGTTTCTTGTGCTTCCTAAAGATAGAACTTGAGGACGTGTTAGTAGAAAAAAAAAAAAAGAAAGAAAAAAAACCGCTGAAGATAAAAACGTGTCATTAGCATAACGTGTCGCAGCAGCCATCAGGACTTGAAAAGTTATTGATTTATTGATGGAAGTATAGATTTAAACAGCGTGATTGGTGCCTTGCTAATTGCTTCAATTACACAAGGAAAAAAAGGAGAAACAAAAATGGATGCATGCGCTCTACATTTCGCACCGGCATCAATTTCCATTCACATTTTGTAATCACTTTTGTGATTTTGTGGGATCTCTTCAACTTGACTTTTTGCGGACAATCGTGTACATGCACGACGAGAAATATTGAAACGAAGGGATTTATTTGGATCCAATAATGTGACTTTGCGAAACAGTGGTGATATATATACAGCCAGTGCGGTGGAGCGGACCGATCAAGCGGCAAAAAAATATAGAAGTATATTAATTATGTCGCGTGTCAGACTGGCTGAGATATTGGGCGGATGTGCGCCCCCGGACTATTCTTAACCGTTATAATTGCCTTCGCCAATCGTTTTCGTTATTTTCCAACAAAAATGTTCATTCAGTAAAAGTAATCTATTTTAAACAGCGCGTTGACTCAGCGCAACGCATTCCGCAAGACGTTTTTTCAGCCGACTAAGCAGTCCTCGAATTATTCAAGAAAACAATTGCCAACGACTTGATGCTTACTTTCAGGCCTGGAATCAAAAATTAATCTCAACGGCGTATTATATTTCACGATCATTGTTATTACCATTTTCTGTTTCGCTTGTGAAACTCGCTGACTCATCTTGTCTCTTCAAACGGACAGAATTTTCAATCAGAAGGAATTATTTCTCTTTTGAATCTCAGGGCACGAATTTCTTTTCTTACTCTTTTCTTCTCAGTTGAATATTTAATTTTTGAATCGCTGCATGTGTTCTGTTAAGAACCGGCGTACTAATTATTTATCAATATTGCGTCACAGCAGAAACGTCAGAGAAATCAAATTATAAATCCAATAGACAATGATGCACATAAGAGCGAACCTCTGTAAAGTGCTCTTACTGGAAAAGCAAAATTTTTTAACCAACTAGAATGTCCATTGAACAAAAGTAAAAGCACAAAAAAATAAATAAAATTTTAACACAATTAAGCACAAGAAATAACGAAAAAATATTAATTGGATCTAATTTTACGTTTGGACGAATTCATTATCTTGTCTTTAACAGGCAAATTTTTGCCAAAGGTTTTTAATTGTTAATAAACATGAATAAACATAAATGTAAAATTTCAGAGCCAATCGGATATCAGAGATTAACATTTTGTTCCGCATTTTGTGTTATCGTAAACAGACACTTTTTGTTAATTATCCTTTAATTCTATAAATTCGTAACTGGCGGGTTAATTGTTATTCATTTACTTTCATGATCGAAGACTAATTAACTTGTGAAAGACAGATATTGTATTTAGATGTCGTCACGTTGAATTAATGTACAATTTTCGATACAAATGCATTACATCAATATATATATTATACATTATTCGCCATTTTTGTATGCTTCATTTTAAATGACAAATTGACAATTCAATTGCAATAAGAATTAACAAAACTATTTAAATAATTAGTTGAAACAAAATTGAAAAAAAAAAAATTGAAAAAATATTAATCGAAAAAACTAATATTGTTAAAAAAATATATATTAAAGGTGTAATTTTGAATTATTTGTTGGATTGCTTATTTGGCCTAAAACATATGTTTGAACTTGTTCTACTATGTTCACTTATAACAAATTTTAGGCCATTCATCAAGGCGCGAAATTCGCGAAAACATCAGACATAATTCGCGTAATAGTGGCCCAGATTTCGCCTGCTGAGCTTCTCGAAAACGTCAGACGTGATTTGTTCTAAATCGAAAGTTTTGTATTTTGTGAAAAGGCATTAGAGAAAAGTCACGAAAAGGTTTTACCGAGTTTCGCCTTGACTCAAATAGCCCACTAGATGGTGTCTTTAAAATATAAGAGTCTGTCTCAATTTAGATGTTTATTCAACACAGTTCCCAGCTTCAGAAAAACTCTCACAATATGCACGTTTTATTTTTGATTTTCGATGACGAATCTAATAAAAAAAACACTTTTCTCTTCACTTTATTTGCATTCCATTGAAATTCATTAATGAAAAATAAAGTTTGTTTTTTTTTCATTCATTAATTTTTCATTAATTTTTTTTATCATCGAGAAAAATGTTTTAAATGAAAAACAGATGACAAAAATAATGTTTGAAGCAATTTCTTTTTTCATCGCTTTTAATATTAAATGATTCCACAAGTTCTCGATTACCGTGAAATTTGTTGTTCATGTGAAGTTCGCGTGGATTACCGCTTAGGGATGTTGAAGGGCCGATTAAACGTGTTTGTCACAGATGAGTTTCATAATGGTGCGATCTTCATGTAACGTCAGCTCAAAGAAGAAACAGTAAAGTGCATTAGGTTTCATCTCAATTTTGCGAGATTATTTTCACAATGAAGAAACTAATTTCAAATTTAATATTATTTGCAATGAAACTTTGATTAAACTAATGAAATTAATCGCGCGATTAAATTCAAATTTTTTCTAATTCAAACTTTTTGATTACAAGTTACAATTTCTTTTTCCCCAATATCATACACCTTTCATAACTTCCAATTTATTCAAAAGTTAACAACAAAGTTAAGACTGTAAATTCTGTTTTAAATTGAAATTCTGTTCTTTTAAACGTTGTTTCGTAATAAAAAAAAAAGTAAAAAAAAAAAAAAAAAAAAAAAAAAAAAAAAAAAAAAAAAAAAAAAAAAAAAAAAAAAAAAAAGAAAAAGATCAAATGCATAGCATAATGGCAGACAACGAATTTTATTGATTAGTCATTTTTATTGGTTATTGATGTTTGGTATCAGATCTGCATAAAAAAGCAAACTATATAATTCAATAACTGATGGTGTTTTTCTCCCCCGCTAGATAAATAATAAATTGCATTATTGGCATTCCGATCGCGACGAGGAAATCGCAGGGTGAAAAAAAAAAAAGAAGAGACAATTTATCAATCACATTCTGAATCGTGCGTCCGCACGCTCGATAACATTATCTCATCGCAGCTGTGGAGTTAATTTCTATCGCGCAATTTTCGACAAATTGATTTCCTGATGTTCAGTTTATCTTACACGATAAAACTTGGAATATTTTATGATCTTAGATGTAAAAAGGATGGTGCGATCAAAGTTTTAAAAAAGTCCGTGACTTAATAGATTGCAGAGCGAAAAAGCCGAGGATGGAATTCGGTGACACAGTTTTGTCTCCTTACGTATGTACTATCCGAGTGTTAGATAAGGAAAAAGAAATGTTTGCTCGAAGTGAAAGCACACAGCGAATAAAAATATGAAATTCTACTACCAAATTTTATCCAAATAAAATAAAAAAGAAAAAACAAAGAAGCAGAGTTTTGTAACTAAGAACCAAATGAAATGTATAAAAAATAGGAGATTGTTTCGTTCAGAATTTTCAACGGTTACAAGTTTTCGATGGTTTGTTTCAAAGTGGAGTGTGCAACTTGGCGCATATCCTGCAGGCTTTCGAGTCGCAGTATCTCAGCGCTCGCATTTTCTTAAATGTTTCAGAACATTGCGCCGCAGTCCTTTATACAGAAAGGGAGGAGTTAGCGCATAGCAAGGAGTCGCACGTTAAAATTGGCACCGCGCTGAGGTATTAAAAAAATGGTAAAGTTGATGCTACCATCAGAATGCGAAATTCGCGAGAATGCCTTGGATCAGCGTTTATTTTCAGCTGAGATCATTTGTCCAATCCGGCATCAGCATACGATTCATAAAATTTGACGCGCAAAGTCGATTCTGATAAGCCTTTATTTATACAAGCCACGTGTATCTTTCCATTGAAAAACCTCAATATTGATGTGAGAGACGTGAAAAGTAACAAGACGATACGAAAATTGAAAATATAAAGAAACCTTCTTGTCTGCATCACTCGAAAGATTTTTTGTTGTTGTTCATTTTATTTCTATTTTATTTATACAAAAATATGTTCAACCAGTAAGCAGAAAGTATCGTTTCAAAATCAAACGAACTGGAGCAAAAGGATTTCATTAATGAATCTCATTAAACGAGGGGGAAAAATACTTAACAAATGTTTAATTTATCAAAATAAAAAAGAAGGATCTGCATTGTGGGGATAACAGTGGCGCGTAAAATCAAATGAATTTAATTTTCATGCATTTCCAAACATTTACATAAAACCGGTACGTTGTGTTTACTGTAATCTGAATGCATTTCCTTGCTGGAATAATCCGAGTTTAATTATAGTGTGTTTTGTTACAGCCAAATGGACCAAGGGAGGCTTTTTAATAATTGCTTCGAAAATGCACGAAACAAGCGGATTAATGCTGGGTCTCTCGTTTCTTGTGCCACCTTAAGTCCAAGCTGTTGCGTGGTTTTAAGTTACAAGTTACGATGGAGCCAAAAAGAAAAAAAAAGGAGAGCATTAAACCCAGGCGTGTCTCAATTTCTTCGTAGTCTCTCTATCTCGCAGTATTTTTTTTTATTCTCTACGATATCCTGAATGTTTTATTCTTCACGGTTGAAAATGTTCCTCGCGAAAACAAACGAAATTGTTATGGTGGAGTAAGTTCTTTTAATTAAATGATGTGTTGCAGCGAAGAGAATTTGAACAAAACGAACGAACAAAAACAAATTAATTACGCCCCAAATTACGGGCTGGAAAAAAATGTAACAAGATTTATATGTTGAGGAAGTTTGGAGGTTGGAAACGCCATATATAGTGGTCAGGTTCGTTTTCAGTTGAGCAAACATCATTTTACCTTTGATAATAAAAACAAACGAACAAAGACTTAACAAAAGGGGGGAAAAAAAGTTAAAAGCTCAGGTTAACGAGATGAAATTACAAATTTAATCAGAATGATTTTTCGAATATCATTTGAACCCTTTTGGCGAGTTTGGCAACACCTGTCGGCTATGTGTTGTCTTTGTCTTACTTATTGCACGAGATTCCGTGAGATTTCTTTCAAAAATTTTTTTAATTTGATTATTCAAGAGAGCAAATACATTTTTAACCTTTTCAATTATTCCAAATGATTCTCCAATTATCAAATACTAAGTAAACACATTTATCTTGAGTAGGAATTTTTATCATAAATAAAAACAAAAATCACATCGAAATAATGATCGAATTCATTAAAAATTATAGTCAGAACGTACTTCAAACATTTATAAGCTCCCCTGAATTTTATCAAATTGTTTTATCGCGTGATTATTGACATAGTTAAATTGGAAAATACACTCATTCCTATCTTAACACGTGAGCTGAAGTATGCGGACGTTTACGCGCTTTTTTGAGTTTGTATTGAAGTGGCGTCAATTATTTTTCAACATTTTGATATGTTAATTATGACGTTATAAATAAATCTGATAAAAATCATGGATGCTTACACCTCTTTAAATTATGTTATGAACAATTTATAATAGATCTGATCATTATTTCATTTAACGTTCGAACCTGCTTGGTATGTAATATGTAAACAAATAAAATTCATTGGATAGATTATTTATGTTGAATACAAGATAAGAAATATTGTTATTTCATTATTTAAAATGGATTTACATGAATAACAAATGCAATTCTCAATGATGCAAGGTAAAAATGTAATCTTTTGAACATTGAATTAATCTCTGCACGGAAATGTGTAGGAAAATGGACCAAATAAACATTTCCTTGCTTAAGTTTGGTTTAATTTTAAATGTATTTAAATTATGCAATTTTAACCTTAGTCGACTAATATTATCTTTCGCTCCCCTGATTTCAAACTTTGGACACGGGTGTGAAAATCAGTTGAAATTCCCGGCGGGCAAGAAAAGGGTGTTTGGCAATGTGTAAAAATCGGTACAAATCGGATTGTTCAACGTGACTGACATCGCTTAATACACGGATCAATAAAATATGATGCAAATAGGAGATCATCGTGACAAAAGAACGAAAACAGAACGAGTGTGTCGCAGGCCACTTGTTTCAGGACATCTGGCGCTCGTAAAAAAGCAGGAGCATTCTGTTCAATGACGCTTCACTTGCACAGTCATTAAACGAAACAAGCTGACACCTGCATATGAAATATGCCCCTTAAAATATAATTGGTATAATTCAATGGCCACGACGAATTCAAGATGTTGAACAACATTACACACTGCGAAAAATCTTTTTTTAAATTAAAATAATCTTTTTTTTTTTTTTTTATTAAAAATTACAACTTTCTTGTTTTTCAACTGATCTTTTTGAAATTTCCCGACTATTATTTTGTATAGTCCTTTCAATATTGTGCAAGTTTTATAGAATCATTTTTTATATAATATGTTCATATTTATTTAAACTACTTGTATTACTAGAAAAAAATACTGAAAAAAAATATATTTTCGCTTTGATAATATAAAAAAACAAATTCACATTTTATTTTAACGTAGTTGAAAAAAAAAAAAAATATATATATATATATATATAACCATTTGCATTAAAAAAACAAAATTATTGCACTATCCCTGTCTTTTATTTATTAAAAGAAAACGGTCATTATTGTCGTTTATAGAGTAACAAAGTATCTTTTTTTGTCTTTGAAAAAGTGACTTTTCAGAGCATTTCTTAGAGGTTTTGAATTCGAAAATTGCAATTGTTCATTCAATTATCCAATCCTCTTTCAATTAGTGGCACATTCCGACGATCAATGCATGGTTTCATGTAAAATAGTTGTTGATTTCGAATCATTAAAACGCTCTCGTGTTTGGATTAGTTCGGAGCTTCCATTTGCGTGTGTTGATCCGAACGAACAAGTAACAAAAAATTGAAATTACATTGAATAATCGTTTGTTCCACTCAAGCGATTGGGCTTGTTGAAAAAATATTGCCAGGGATGATTTTAGTAAACAAAAACACGAAGCGCGTTTAAAAAACCGGAATTGGAATAACAAAAAGATTGTCATGTAAAATCTAATGTTGTTCATCTTGGAAACGTTGGATTAGCTTGAAAGCGCCCGTTTGGCTCCGCGACCGAGATCACACAATTTGTGAGAGCAAAAAACTCTCGGGTTCGTTTTATCTTTTTTACCTCCGGTTGCATATTTTATTACCTCGCTTATTTTAATGACGAATTTTAAAATATAATCTTTTAGATGTCAAGCCAATTGTTAAGTTGTTCGGGAACGTTGCACTTTCATCTGCTTTTGTTATTGTTATACTATAAACGATTTTATTACCCTCCGAACGTTACAACGCTCTACAAATATTAATATTCATGACAAATTTCGTTCTTCAATTAAATTCCAACCGATTTGAACAGTTTTATTTGTTTTTATTGTTATTATTGCTATTTTTCTACTTTTACACGAAATAAACTTTCGAGAAATTAACTCGAACTTTTTAATGCTCGGCACTCGGTGCATTTGTCTTTGAAGTCAAAAGGGAACAAAAACGGTTGGTAAAAAATATATCATTTGAAATGAAGTCGTGTTTAAATCGCGGAATAATTTGACGGATAATTTTTTTTTCATTTTAATTACTTGACACCGTTCTCAAAAGGATGCTTAAATTAAGAAAATCACATTAAACACTCCTACAATTCCAAGCGAGACGAAACAATTAATCCTTGCCACACGTTCATAAAAGTTTAATCGCAAGAAATTTTGTGAAATTATTTTCTTTTTTTTGCCTCTGCAATCATTAATTTGAGTTCCCTTTTTTCTCTCGCTCTCGAGATGAAGATGAAATACGAGTCGATACAGAAGTTTTGATCGCGGAACGTCACAAGTCGCGCATAATCAATTTATCCAATCAAAATCTTCCCTGCGATTGCTCTCCAGTGCCATCATTTTCCTTTAATTTTATCGAACATCATTCACAAAAAGTAGTGCACTCAGACAAAAATCCTTCAGTCAGAGAAAATGTAATTCTTAAAAAAAAAAAAAAAAACACACACAATCCTTTTCGAATCGAAACGAAAACCATCTGTTGAACTATGTAGGTTAGTCAGATGTCAAGTCAAGGGTCAATTTCATATCGAAAAATCATATTTTCATTTTGTTCTCCTAAAAGAAAATTGCATCTGAACTACGATCATAGAACCATCTATTTGAAAAAAAAATTTTTTTTTTTGTTTCATTTTTAAATCCCTTTGAAAAAGCATTCCAAAAATCTTTCTGATAAAAATCAGTGTCTTTCTATTTGAAAAAAAAAAAAAAAAAAAAAAAAAAAGAAAGTGTAAACCCACGGCCCTGAAAATGTTAAAATACAACAGAGAGATAAAACAAAGTTTTTCTTTTCTATTTGAAACTCGCTTTTTAAAATTCAAGAAGTCGTGAGTGCAATAAAAGCTGTGTAGCATTTTTCAGCGTGGCGTGCACTGCAATGTATACTCTATGTACTTCATTCCCTTCCGCCCTTTACGATCCAGCAATTCCGCACTTGAGGAATAAAACAATCGCCCGTTATAAAGCGTGTTAATCGATTGTCTGCATAAACTGAAATAGCTGCAAAACTTGTTATCAGAAACGTTATCAGACACCCCCACGGTATATCAAAACATCTGTTTTTGTTATCCCCCACCTTGACTGCTTCAACCTCACAGAAGAGTAAATTATAACAATTGTTCGACTCGTACAATGAAATCGCCCTCGAAATTGTTTCACTTCGAGTATGGATTTTCTATTCAAAATGAACGGGTAGATTTTATTTTATGGCAAATCGAAGTTGCTTGAATTCCCACTAAATCTTCGCTGCAGAGTATAAAATGCAGATAAAAGTGTAATGGAATTGAAGATGGATGAACTTGTAGACCTTTTTTTTCTTCTTTTTTTTGCGTTGGTTCTTCTTGTTTTTTTTTTTTTTTTTCCCCTGGTGTTTGACGCGGAAACGGAAAAAAGAATTGAAATTAAAACCAAAGAGAGAGAGGGAGGAAAATGGTAACAGAGGGAATTAAAAGCAAAGTGACACTTAACAGAGTGGAAAATAAGCATCTGGAAGGCGGGTCGATTAAATTATCCGCAATATTCCCGACACGGGCCGAGAGTCCTGGCACTGCAGCGTACAACTTGATTATATAACGGTGGGAAACATATGGAGGGATGAATATATATAACGCGGTCGCATTTCTGCCATACTTAAAACGCGGTAACCATTATTTCGCCGTGGAATTCCATTCAGAAGTTGCCAAGCATGTTTCATCTCTCGCGGTGGCATTTGAAACGACGCCCTTAAAGCGCCGGGAATCGATCACATTCAGGAAGTTGAATGTGGACCACGAGAGAAACAATTGCACAAGCCTATTAAAACAGCTCGGTAAACAATCCACTGCGCAAACGAGACTTTTCTTTTGGACGAGGAACAAAAGACTTTTCATTCTTATATGTGGCTTTTTTTTATTTTGAGCTTTTGTAAAGTGCCTCATTGTCGCGGGCTATTTCAATATCCATTTGTAACTTTTTTGTTTGTATATGAACGATGTTTATAACGTAAGATAAATAATGTACAAAGTTGAGCCATTTTTGGTGTCAACTTTATTAGGAGTTAATATCGTCATCGTTATAAACCGAGGGGAACTTTTATATTTAGGGACACACAGTCGGTCATTGGCTAATCGATTAACCTGACATTTTTTTTTTCAGTCAGCGAATTCGTTGCCCTATGTTTTTCGATTAACATGAAAATGAAAAAGGGCAAGTAAATTTAAAAAAATTACCGCTTTAGTTTACATTGATCAATCGCGGATGGTGAAAACATTGCAAAACTGGCTTTTGATATATCAAAAAATTAAAATGTTTTCGGATGTTCGCTTTTTTTTTTTAATTAAGCGAATTTAAATCAATATCAAGTTAAATGAAAATGATTGTAATGGTAAAATTGTTCACTTGATATGTCGAGTTTGGGTTAAAACCTTTGGTGTCAAAACAACAACTCAGCAAAATTACTTTTTAATTACTAAAAAAGCTTTGGCATAATTTCACAGCTGGATAAAATCTTGATCGTTAAAAGTTGTCGAACCCATTAAATAAACAATGATTATCAAAATGTTCGAACATTTACATTTTTTAAATTATAAATATCTGCGCGATGTATCATTTTGTCAACATATTACTTCAGATTTATCTCGGCTCCTATTTTATATCTTTTGGCTAACCTCTGGGGACACGATTTCACTCAGCGACCCATTTTAAAA
The DNA here is from genome assembly GCA_030523145.1 of Trissolcus brochymenae. Lineage (NCBI taxonomy): Eukaryota > Metazoa > Arthropoda > Insecta > Hymenoptera > Scelionidae > Trissolcus > Trissolcus brochymenae. The sequence goes on along the minus strand of JAQQRF010000771.1, from coordinate 39,441 downwards.
CGACTACAAAAATCTTGATGAAAGGAAATTGAATTAATTATCCACTCATAATTGTTAATTGTATAGTCGGAATCGTTTCAATGAAATTCAAGATTTATTGAATTCTGAACTCCCTCCTCTCTCCCTCTGCGGTTATAAACTTTTTAACCCCATGTTCCCAAGTTGGCGTTATAACCGTTAAACATTTTTTTTTTCTAACTTTTAAAACGTTTTGGTTTTTTGCAAATTTGAAACTTAAACTATGACATTGGTGTGAAAAAAAAAAAAAAAAAAAAAAAAGATAATTGCTCTGAGACAAAATTAAATTTTTTTATTGCAAGTTCCAACAGTTCAAAAGTATGAAAGGATAACTTTGATTAAAGCCATTGCTCTTCTAAAAATTCCTAACTGTTTTCAATTAAAACTTCCTATATGTTTTTTATTAATTGGAGTTTTTTTTTTTTTGTATTTCGTTTATATAATGTTTTTCTTCTTTGGGTTTTTTTTTTTTTTTTTTTTTTTTTTTTTTTTTTTCATTTGCATCCGAGGATTATTCCCGTCTTTGAAAAGTATTCAGCAAAGTGAAACGTGAAATTCGATGAATATAAAAATGTATTTCATAAGCGTAAGAGCGCTTTTGTTTGATTTCAACAGTGCTTTTTTAGAAGAGAATCCACATTCAAGTAGGATAGGTCGAGAAGCGAGAATTGGAGTGCACATGAAGGCAATTTACTTCTAGACTAAAAAAAAAAAAATGACATGTTTGAACTGATTAAATTAAACCACGTAAAAATGAATCCGGAGGAGTCGGTGTGGGCTCCGCGTGGACGTAATTTATATAATCCTATATACAGGATTAGCAGGATCGATCTCTCGGTGCACAGGAAATTGTTCCCATCTCCATTGTAAAACGTGGGAAATGTGTAAGAGATGTTTCCGATATTTCATACAAGGTTCGTTGAGACACTCAACTTTCATCGTGCTTTTTATTTAAATTATATTTTGATCCTTTATTTTATTTTCCATCGTTTACCACATTGAACAATATTTACCTTACTGAAAAAAATATAATGAACAAATAAAATTGCTGCTTTATAAATATTTGCATTGAGACAAAAATGAAATGCATTCAACGTATCCAAATTAATTTATCAAAAAACAAAGTTAAATAAATGACTTTCAACACATTAATAGTCTCTTGTATCGAATATGTCACATGACAGTTACTGATTATGCGCCAAAATTGTCTGCATAAAATGATTCTAGAACTTGGCTTTATACTGTTCTGACAATGCTTTGTATATTAATACGCGCATTTCAGTGTGCACTTTATGCCATCATGACACACAATAGCACAAATAAAAAATCACTCCATTCTGGTGGGTTTAAATTAAACATCCCCATAAATTTTGAATTCAATTGTGATAATCAGCACTTAGTTCAGCATCAAATTATTAAATAACGTTTGAATTATTATCTCGTCGTCAAAATTATTTATAAAATTATTTTTAAGAAATGAGAAAGCAAAAATTTTTGTTTTTGATATTAGACAATTTGTTATATTTTGTTTTAATAAGAATTAACTGGTGACAAATGACCTCACGTTGACAATTATCCCCAGCGACCTGTATTTAATGAAATCCTGCCAAATAAACCCATTTTACTTTTGGAATAAAAATGCGATACAATACGGGGAGAGAAAAATATACAACTGCGACTGCCAACCGCAATCGCTGGGCGACATTTATTATCAAATTAGGTGTGTCGGAATGAGTGGCGTTTAATACATTTGGAAACACAAAGTTAAAGAGGAAAGGTGCAACAGAATAAAAAGCCAATGCAGAAGTCTGAGAAACATTGATCACTTTAGAGCACAAAACCAAAGACGATAAATGATTTATTTACCGAATCCCGAAGAGTGCGATACTGTGACGAAAACAAAAATTACATCTTTATTGATTTCGAGTTTGCGGTGATTTCGTTCAACCGAAAACGACAATCTCTGCGAAATTAATAACACGGATAATATTGTTTAGAGTGGAAGTTTATTGATCTACAGAGCTTTTCCCATTCAAAATTCGATAGAAACGAATGAGAGTTTTATAGGAAATGAAATAATGTCGCGATTGAAGTGCAGGTTCAGACAAAAAGTCGTTTATTTCAATAGCCAATGGCAAGCTCGCGAAATGTCATAAAATTTTATTCCATCAAGGCACGGTGTACGCTAATCCAATAATTATACAATCGAGCACAATTACAATGTGAAAATGCGCTCGGATGTATATATAAAAAAACACACGATTCAAAATTGTATACGGCGTTTATCAGTAAAAAAAAATTTTCTATCCGATACGAAGTGGATCACTTTTTCATCAACGCAAAACTTTGTTTTTTTTTTATCTGTTGGAATGAACAGTAGAAAAATTTTGCTGACATTTTTGTGACGGTTTTTGTTGTTGACCTACATTTTTTCAACTCATTTCTTTTGTTTTTTTTCTCACTGTGCGATTTAAGTCCAATCAATTTGTTTGTTCAATCGTTCAAATCGTTGTTTTCAATTTTCTTCCTATTTTCAGATTTTGTTAAAAACATTTTTTTTTTTAATTTTTCCAACAATGCAGACAAGAAAACATTTTCATCCAACAAATGTCACGATTTGACAGTATAATTAAACATTTTGCACTTGTCATAAATCTTGGAGTCAAAATGAAATAAAAAGGGAGGGAAAAAAAGAAATTATTCATGCAGAATAATTATAACAATAAATGGAACCCGAAATTGCGTGACTCTAATTGCAATTTTCCTAAACTCAGGTCGTATTTGCATTCAGCGGCGACAAAGCTTGTTCATAAGAAACCTAATTGCATCACAATAATTTGAACCGTAGAAGTTCATATCGCCGTTTATAATTGATTTTAAATTCTTAGTTAATTATAAACTGTACGATACAAAGAAACAGACTAAACAATAAAACTCGGCGCGATTTGTTTCAAGTAAACAACAGACAAAAAATTGAAAACTATTATTTGCTACTGCGGATTATGTTGCATCGATAACCAAAGGTGAATTCAGTTTTTGTAACTCGAATCAAATGAATGATATACCTTTTGTTTTCAATCAACGAATTGGATTCTATATGTTCAACAAATACACAACAATAGAATTTTACTTTAAATTGAAAATGTAGAAATTTTGTTACCGCGGGTTAACAAGACGAAAATTTCTGTTACAGAAATTGACGCATCATTAAACGTTCAAAACAAATATTTTGATGAGACAAAAACAGCCCTGTTTTAATTCAACATTTATTTTTTTTACATTATTTAAACGATGTCATAAAAAAATTCATTGCAAAACAGAAACAAACAAACAATTTCAAATGAAAATTTTCATCAAATGAATTATTGAATCGCGCAGTCTTTAAATATACAAAAATTTGACATTCAACATTTGAAATGTCGGTGCAATTCAAATTCCCGTTTACGCATTTCAAAGGGGGATAAAAATTAGCAAGTTTGAGCGACGTTATTGATCTTTAGTTTTATTTTTAATCGACTTTTCTAATTTACTAAGAGAATTATATTTCATCCTCGCATGTTTATTTATTTATTGTTTTACCTTTTTTTGTCCGTGCATTTTCATTATTACAACTAAATAATATTTAATCCAATACACTTAGAGGTGTGCACCAAAAAGCGCACATTTATGCTAGTTCAAAAGAGAGTACATATATCATTAATAAACTGACATGCGAAAAGAGCTTTCTTTTCATATATTTGCAATTTGCTTTACAGTCAGCTCGCTGGTCCTTTCCAACGAATTCAGCAACATTTTAACGCACACTGAAGATTTGTCTTCGCTATTTCATACATTTTTTGTTACATATTTTGCCACATGGAGATATAACTCCAAAGCACTGACAAATTATTTTATAAAATGAAAACAAACAATTTTTATAAAGAAAATAATATTTTGGCCGTTCCTTGATTACATTCGCTGTAAAATACGCATGTTATATGTTGCACAACAATAACATGAAATAGATCCCATCTATCTCCCAAGTTTTATACGTACATACAAATTTGGAGAAAAAGTATGCAGTGAAGGGTCGACGTAGTCGATGAACATTATTATTTTTTTTTTCTTTCGTTTAGAAAGAAAATCGATTTCCAATAGCGCAAATGAGATCCCCCGAATAATCAAATCAGAATCAAATTAAACTCCATGTTGATAGTTGACATACACTGAACCAACTAGTTATATGAAATTCAATTTGATTATTTCACTGATATATCTATTTATTCCGTCGTCTCTGACACATTATACAAAACCCCTCATGTTCGATTGGTTGGTTGAAAAAAAGTCAAAATTGGAAAGCACCTTCTTCATCGCATGGAAATGAAATTTTCTTTGGGATGAAATAAAAATAAGTTGATGCTCCAAATTGGAACTCGGTGGGATATATAATTTGGTCGAGCCAGCATGGAGATGGCAATAAGAGTATAATAATAATGTGGATAATCGGATTGAGTTGGACGAAGTCCGAAATGGTCTCTCTCTCTCGATATGGAAACAAAATTGTCGGAGCTCATATAAGTTAGGAGTAATAAGTAAATATCATATGGTGAGATAATTAATACATATATGCATTCGTTTTCTGTTTGCGCAGTGCCGAGATTGGATTTGGAAAGCCTGGAAAGTGGATATCACGGCCTCGTTAAGGAGAACGAGACGCTGGTCGAAGTGACGCCACAAATTCGAGCGTTAGGTGGCAAGGTTTGCTCTTTTCGGATCGCCAATAAACATCACGGGGACGCACCGTTCGAAATCATCCTGAAAGAGAAAGGAGTTGCCGAACTCCGAGCACTTCGCGTGCTCAATTGCGAGAAGAGACGGAATTACAAATTCGACATCGCCGCCGTCGGATGCTCAGGAGCCCAATCAGAGAAGTATGATTCATCTTCAGCATTCAAATCAGCACCAAGTTCCAAACATGTACAAGATTATCCTCTTTCGTTCGTGCTTTTTGCATCTCAAAATATGATCACATCAAACATTCATACTGTCTTTCACACTCCTAAACTTTCATAGTTGATTCCAAATCAACATTTCAAATGAATTATTCGCGAAAGCTGCTACTAAAATATATGCAAAATAAACAATTGTTCGAATAATGACAAAAACGATTTTTTTTTTTTTTCCATTTCAAATATCAAATGAAAAACATTCAGAAATTTTTAATTCCGGATAAAAAATCCGGAAAATTGAAAAATTGAAAAAAAATATTCATAAAAGTTCAATCAATAATAAGGTTCATGTTTCAATTCAACGTCGCCATTATGTCGTTTTTAAATAAAATTATTAAAAATTGTTATGATTCTGATAGACTATAATTTTTAAAAATGTTCGAGTTCAACATTTATATAAATCAAATAAGATAGCCATTGAAGGGGCAATAACAAACTTCTGATTTCGAAATAGTAATAGTGAAGTAATTTCCTTTGAGATAAATTCTAACAGTTCATAACCCGTCAATGTATGGCCATTTTTTTCCCGTTCTGCCGTGCGTTTTCAATTCGAGGAAATAACATCTTTATCAAACGATCGGCGAAATCTCGATTAATCTGTGCCGAACGGTCGGCTGATTTCTCTCGGGTCGAGTTGTGTCCATTTGATTAATCGCGCGAGAAGTAATTGCCTAAAAATGGCGTTGTTTTTCGGTAATAACTGGGAACTCGGTATTTCACGCTCGTCACGCTGTTCGGCCGATGCTAAGCAACTGCGCGCGGCCATTATCCAAATGAACTGAGCGCGGCCATTTTGTAGACGCATAATTGCCTCAAATGGAGACCCTTCAACTTGGCGATCGGCTGGTTAAACATCATCCAGACGTATTTTGTGCTCAAATATAATAACGAATTCTCATGGCGATCATCGGCGAATGAAAATGCAAATGTTTCCCCGCATCGCGGACAATTCAATTTTATTCGCGGATAAATAAGTTACAAGATCGAACAAGCGGCAAAAAACTGACGCCCCGTGCAAATTATTGATCACTTTGCGAGTGTACGAATGAAGAAACTCCGCGAAGTTTCGCAAAAAAAAAAGAACACAGTAAAATGGAACGTTTGCTGGAACACGTGTCTGAATGAAAAAAAAAAAAAAAAAAAAAAAAAAAAAAAAAAGACGGGGGAAAAAAGTGTTCCAACTTGTGAAAATTTAAGGCAACTTGTTAGCATAATCAGCCTCGACGTTCAGTTCCTAACGTTTTGTCAGCACGCAATTTATGATTATTGCTTAATCAGTATTTATTTTGAAAACGAGTTTTGCATTAAAAAGTCCATCAAACAAACAACAAAGAGAAAAATAAAGCGCAGTTAGCAACCCTCCACCTTCAAGTCTGCGATGATTTGTGGATTTCAAGTTAATCTACTGTTGTATTCTGAAGTACGCTTGGCCATTTTCATCTTAATTTACGGGCAGATTTTTATCGCTCACAATGAACTTTGACATGAGAAACGAAGTTTAGTATAAATGCAGAAATATATCAGCCAGTGACTTGTGCTTGATGACCAAAAATAAAAGTTCATCCTTTTTATATAGAATCAAATAAAATAGAACATTGAACAAATTTCGACTAGATTATGAGTGACACACTTTTGAACTTTTTTTTTCTTCATCCGGTATGAAGAAAATTTTCACACAAATCATAAGTATTACAGTACCCGGTATATGAAGATCTGTTCCAGCATTGATATCACGTTCGTACGTGCGAGCATGTACAAACAATACATTTGTGACTTTCACGGGGATGGGAACTGCGGAGCAAGTTTCAGGGTACAAGGCGGATTATTAGATTGAAAAAGGGCTGAATAGTCTAGTGTCTAGTGCTAATCGAATCAATATTCATGACATAAAATTCATTCTGTTGACGATATATCTGTGCAGTTTTTTTTTCAGTTGCCTGCTATTTATGGATCCTTCGGCAAAATTTATTGCTTTTAATTAACTTTAACTTTACGAACAGAAAAGTTACGTTGAATCCTGCACGTTTTGTTGATACGTTTTTCCCCCTAATAGCAAGCATTTTTAAATTGGAATCCTCGTTTATAAAAACTTGTTTGTATATACTCAGTTGATGGATAAACTTATAAATTTATTTAAAAAAAAATATTAATTATAACAACGTGTGTGTTACTTTTTCTTCATCGCCAGGCAACTGCGGTTTTTTGTCGACATGCAATCAGTAACGCGATATTTACAATTCGCATTTTATGTTGGCCAATAAAAAATGGAATCGGTTTATATGATCCGTGACACGATCATCTTAAGTTACCATAAATGGAATCAGCCTGGAATCCAAGCTCCCGTGTAACGCAAGTGTAATATATATATTTCGTTCGCCATGAAACGCGACGATCATATCGATCTTCTTGATACGAAAAGCACAATTTTGGACTCAGCGCAACTTATATTTAAAATGGAAAAAAACAGTTTGACGAGCGTAGTCCAAAAATGAACAATAAAAAATTCGACTCCCTTTTGAGCCGACACAAAATTGTTCATTTTCCAAAAATACCTTTCCCATTTTATAAATCGTTTTATATATTTCCAACGGTACAGTTTCGAGACAAACAAAAAAGAACTGAAATGGAAACCGTTTTTTTTTTTTTTTTTTTTAATTCGTCCAAAAGAACGGGAATAAGAGGCGTAATTCAAATGATTCGCGAATGCAATGAAAATAATTGACTCCTAATTCCAATCAGCGGCGCGAACTTTTATATTGATTTGAATTAGTGCGTTTCATGGCACGTTTCAATAAAACCCTGTTGACCCATCTTTTTTTTTTTCTCTCTCACCGAACCCCTGATTAACGAGCCGTCGAAAATTAGCTCTGTCAATTTTCCATATTCCTCTCGCCTTATTCTTCGCCTTCATTGTTCCGCGCTCCACGCCGATTAAACCCACATTACAGTCGGAAATTCGCGACGAAATATGTCGTTTCAGTTTTTACGGACAAAGTTGCTTATTTCCCCGAAGGCTTGGAAAAGCCCGCTTATTATGAAACGTGTAATGAGATTGCCTCGCGAAAATTGATGAAACTTGACGCGCTCATCTGATCATTCAAATTTTCGCACATCTTCAGTGTTCAAATCATTTTGCGATACTAAACCGCGTAAACTTAATTACAACTCCCCCTTTCTGATTTATTTCTTTTTTTATTACTATATAATGAAGAAACTTCTTAATTTTGATTTATAAAGTTCAAATGAGATCTTGCAATGAACAGAGATTGCGCTTTTGTCCAGAGGGTTCGCAAAGAAATTATAATTTCATCAACGAAGAAAGCAGAGGACTTGCAATTGATGAAACAGAATTTGTTTTTCTTACCTATAACCAATTTTAACTCGTAGTCAGCAACATTTGATCTGAAATCAAAATCAAAATGCTTAGATTAGTGATCTTCAAAGTTTTCATTGTAATGTTGAAAACAAATTGTTTAATAAATGTTTGGACTACAAGTTTGGTCTACATTAACTAGAACAATTTAACAAGTTCGAGACAATTAAACTCAAAAAAATGTTTTTAACAGTTTACCAACATTTTTACCACCCCATTACCATTTTATTACTAGTGACATGGACTTTCTCAGTAATTTTAAAAAAAAAAAAAAAAAAAAAAAAAAAAAAAAAAAAAAAAAAGAAAAAAAAAAGAAAGAAAAATTACAAAAAGAAGCCGTTGAATTTCGTGGTGTACACTCATTATATTTTCTTTGAATTCGCCAGCTCTATCGAAATTTATGCATGCAAACAAAAAACCGTAACGTTCTGTTTTTAAAAAAGATACTATATACTCGGGGCGCACCGCAAAAACAGCGCCAAAGGTACATACGAAATGAGGTCCTTTCACGAGATTAGACTGAAAATTGAGCAAGAACTGTAACGATTTTTCATTTTCTTCATTCGTCTTGCGCGTCGCGTTATACGAAATCCTCTCGTCTTAATCCGTCGAGATCAGACCTTTCTTTTTTTGTCCGAGCCCAGGAACAGAGACCTGTGCAGGGTCACGTGTTTTAAACGCATTTCTTAATAGAATCCAGAGGATGTAATTTACCGAACCTCAAGTTCAAAGCAATCAGAGTACAGTTAAGCTCGGGCGAGTTAATTGAATGCAAATTTTGACAATAAATGTACCACAAAAGAGCCCATGCTCTAGCTCGTCAAGCAGAATCGTAAATCGCTCTTTGAGTCGCTCTTCATTTATGGGACTAATGCGCCTCCTTGCGACAAGATAAACGTTTCCTTCCCCGATTGGTGATTTAATTCAAAGATTTAATCACGGTTAAGGACGTGCAGAAGTTCTGGGATGCCACGGAGTTGGCAACTTTATTTACAAAAATTAAAACAAAAACTTCAAGTTTGTTTAACAAACTGACCAGAAACACGATTCTGTACTTAATCACACTTACAATTAAACATCTTCTGTTATAAATAATAGTCGATAATTTGATGATATAAAACAGCTTTTCATCTCTTCGTCTACTTTTTTTACAAAGTAGATTAGGTCGTTCTTTTTTTTTTTTTTTGGTTAATATATTTTTTGTTCCTTTCATTTTTCTGTCTGATGAAAATTGGATCGCACTGTTATAAGATCAGGTTTCCCCGGCTGCTGAGCCATCAAAATGAGCAACTTGTTGTGACAATAAAATATAAAACGCCAAGAACAGAAAACTTTGAGCTCCGCGGAACGTCGTTAACTGTGAGAGTTGACGACGAACAACTTCTAACGATTTCATCTGGCGCGTCTTATTACAAACTTCTTTTCTCGTATAAATATTCAACATTTTCAGACCCTAAGAGCCTTCAAATCCTGAGTGGCTCATGCATTTCGTATCATAAATTAATTTGCATGATCGACTTCGCGTCCCGAAGCTTCGATGGGAGCGATAACTTCGGGATCAATTTTGTTACCCCCCCCCCCCCCCCCCCCCTCTCACCGAGTGCATCTAAATTAATGATTTACTTTTCGCCCACATAGCCCCACTAAACCAAACCACCCCGCAAAAAAACTTCTGCACTATACAAATCGTCGTCAAAAACCGAGAGATCTCGTTCACAAAAAACCCGCATTACAAATTTCGCATTCAACCTCTAAGAGGTTCTCCTTTGATCGTCGCGGAGACTCAAAAAGAAACGGCGCGTATAATTTGTTCAGCAGCGTAGTAGTAATAACGCATGAAGTATATTTTAATCGGATTTTCTTCGAATGCAAACAGCCAGAGAAACATGAACAAAGCACCCAACCATTAGTAACATGGAGAAAAAAAAAAAAAAAAGAAAAAAGAAAATAAACGACTTCCTTTCTTTGAGCCCATACACCTTTTCTTACACTATTTTCTTATCATTAATTTTCATCTGCGTGGTGCGAATCAATGGAAGCCCGGTAGCCAAAGAAGCCTGTCGCAGTATTGTTCCAAGCATGAGCACCAAGACAGGCGATAAATTGGCTCGCAGGTTGTTGATGATGGCCGGATGCAGATGAGTCGGTAACCATCTAACGAGAACCTATTTGTTTCAGCGCAACGGTGCACATAACAGTGGTGGACGTGAACGAGTATGCCCCGCAGTTTTTGCAGCCGGCGTACGTCAGCACCGTGGACGAGGGTCGCCTCTACGAGGAGGTGGTGCGTGTTGAGGCGTCCGACCGGGACTGCACGCCCAAGTTCGGCGACGTCTGCAAATACGAGATCCTCACGGCGGACCAGCCGTTTGTGATCGACAATGAAGGAGCGATCAGGAACACCGAGCCTTTGGACTACGAGCGCTCCCACAACTACATCCTCAGTGTCGTCGCGTACGACTGCGGGATGAAGCAGTCCGCACCCGCCATGGTCACTGTCAAGGTCAACCGGGTCTGCTCGCCGGGTTGGCGAGGGGTGCCCGAGCGCGTGGACTACGCCGCAGGGGCCGGCTCGCAGGCACTGCTTCCTTCCGTTCGGCTGGACCTGTGCGACGCGCCCTGCATCGTCAGAAACTTGAGGACCACCCTCACTTTGGCCACCGACCACATCGGCAAGGGTTGCGACAGAGACACGTATGGTGTGCGCAGCCAGAGGAAGCTCTGTGGTGCCTCCAGAGATAGCGTCGACCTGCTGCCGACCCCGGGCCCAGCCACCCCCTGGACTGCATCTCTGTCTCGGGACGAGGGCCGGGAAGCCGACGAGATCTTCGAGTTCGATGGCGCCACCTCCGCGGCCATCATTCCCAACGACGTACTGGAGCACAGCCTGGCGCAGAAGTTTACAGTTGGCGTCTGGGTGAAGCACCGGCCCAGGCCCAGACAGGACCCACACGTCAAAGAGCACATCCTGTGCGCCGCGGATGATCACAGTAAGTGGCCGGCTGCTGCATTTGTCATCTTCCTCTTCTCTGTAACGACGTATAAAAATGTCTGTTAGCTTTGACAATGCGAGACGATGCGAATGATGCGATAAGAAATGACTGTAGGCGGCTTAGCGTGAAAGCACTTTCGCACGGAGATAGGCACTTTTTTATACTGTGTGGTTTTTTTTTCTCTCTTTCTTTCTTTTTTTCGTCCATTCTTTTTTCGGTGTCCTTTTTTCGGGATCGCATTGCTTCATTCGTGGCTGTTTAATGGTGTCGCAGGTCTCTTGACAACCACCATTTGTATTTCTCGAGACTTCTCTCGGAAAATCGTTCATCATTTTTGAAACAATTCATCAGCACTTTCGCGATACCGGATAGAAAGTTTAAATGGAACAGATGAAATGAAGTCAGTTCAATTTGTGAAAATGGAACGGCTAGGAAGATTCGTTTGTATTCTATCATTTTTTCTTTTTTTTCATTTGTCGAGTTTTTGATATGTTATTCAATTTTTTTTTTTTTTTTTTTTTTTTTTCAAAAAAATAGAACCTCATATAAGCTCAAGACATTTCCGTTTTCCTTGCAGGACCAAGGAAATCATGAAAGTAAAGAAAACATGGTCGTTATTTTTTTTTTTTTGTTCGACTTCTTTTCATGAAATCATAGGTCTCAATATCAAGACAAACAAGTCATGATGTTTCAAATCCAACGGGGGAATCAAATAATCCAACTGTGTAAACATGTAATTCCATTCATTAAAATCAAACTGCAGACAATATTTTGTTCGCCCATTATATTCGTTAGGGTTTTGTTGTTGGAGACAAATCTCTTGGATTATAAGTTTCCAGTTCTTAATGTGGGTCAGATGAGTTGAGGTCGAGAACTGTAGCTCAACGGAAACAAGATCCTCAATTAATGCTTTCTCAGTGAACTTTTGAAATAAACAAATGCCATGCGTAATTAAAATTCAGAAACGAGTTGCTTTGAATACAAAAACTCGAAGTTTGAAAAACGAAGCCAATCTGGTAACTAAATAAAGAGAAATTTTCTCCCTTTAAGCTTACCAAGCAGAAATAAACAGACCTTGTTTGCGCTACCGAAAAAAAAAAAAATTAATGCATCAGTTACGAACATTTTGAGCAACAATTTTCCAACTGATCAAAGAGACGAAGATGATTTTTTCGCTCCATTAAATCCTGGATCGACTTTTGTACTGTCGAAAATGAATGTTTCTGAGTTTGCCAATAATGGCAAACGATTTTGCGAGTTTCAATTCCGTAGCACTATCAAAATGCGCTGAGTTTCACTTAAACTCTTTCTCTCTCTCTCGCACACACTGAGAAAACTGTCAAACTTGGCGTAACTATTTCCTTCGCCCAATTTCGTCGTCTCGTGACAAACTTCGTCAGAAGCAATACAAAATCTCGGTGCGGAAATTTCATTAAAAGCACTAGGGGGTCGCCCCTCTTTTTCGAATTCCATCTCCGCTTTTTTCACGAACCAACTTGCTCGCAAAATCGTTGCAATTAACTAATGTCCGAGCTTGACTGCACGAAAACACTTGCGAACCGTCGCAAGAAAGAAATTCAATTATAAATCATGAACTTACAAAGTCGATTAGAGGTTTTTTTCTATACAACTCGTACATTTTTTGTTTTAGATTGTAAAAATATCGCTCTCGTGCGCTTCGAATAAAAAAAACTAAATAATGCCGTCCGACTCAGTTCTTTGAAGTTAATTAAGAAACGACTTTTTCATCCGGCAACGAATTTTTGCTCATTCGCTTAATTAACTATTCGAACGAGCGATCACTCGTCAAGTTGAAATCCATCCGTTTATTAAATATCGGAATTCAAACATCCGAAACGTATAACTCAGTGTTGTGTAATTCTGTTATTTATTTCAAAATATTATTTTGATTTAAATTGTGTTTCGTCCACAGTGGTTTAGTCTTGTGAGTTGATTATTTTTTAACTTGTGAATATTTAATTATCTTACTAACTGTGCGATATCTCGAAGGACCTTTGAAATTCACCATGATCCATTTCACGGATAGATTTTCCATGCAGTAAATCACATTACCACTTCTTTTCAACAAAACAGAATCATCATAAATGGAGGTAAACATTGAAAGATAGAAAGATTTTATCGACCAGAGATAATAACTTGACAGAAGTTACTAATTCTTTGAAGCAAATGATGGTTTTTTAAAAGAATGGATAGCTCTCAATCAAAAATAAATTTTCAGCTTGTCTCAAAATCGCAATTCATTCTCCATGAATAAAATTTGCGATTGATTAGCGTGAAATATAAATAAAATTCTCGCTGCTCACAAATATATGAATTCGCGCTGCACAAAGTATGCAAATCGAGTCGCGATTGGAATTTATTCTTCTCCGTCAGACAATCTCATGCAATATTTCTTCTCATCTTGTAAAAATATGGACATTCTAATTTCGCAACGTTTCTCTTTACACGTTTTATCATTTTTGTTCTTACATTTAAAAAACGAATAAAATCAAACAAAACAAATAAAAAAAAGTTTACAGAAAATGAACGTACAAAGTTTTCTTTATCTTGAATAATGGAAGAAAAATTTGGTAACTGATTCAGTATAACTATTTTTGAATTAAAACTCGTAACACTTGTGAGGCAGCTTGGTTGCTTTTGAAATGCGTCAACATCAAAGTCACGCTGGTTTAATAGCCAGGCTTTTTTCGCCGCATTGAAATGTTAATCCACCTTTCAATTCGTTGCCTATCGGCAAACACAAAACTTTTGCAATTTTAATCGACCTCAAACGGAGGAATGACGCTTCTCAAAATAAACTATCCATTGAGGAAATCCAAGCCTGACGTTATTCAGATCAACAAAGTTGCATTACATTCATTGCGAGAGCCCATTGACACAAGACAAAACAAACACGCCATAACCACCGAAGAATTAGTTGCAAGTCGTGGATGTTTGCCGTTGCATTATTCGTTGCTCCTCGATTTTAGACGAGCATCGTTAATTTGCCCTGAGAGTAAATTAAAATTGGTTGCAATCGTCCTTCCACTCTCGTGCAAACAAAAAAGTCCTGCCACTATTTCGTTCCATCTTCGTTGGCTCCATTTTTCTAACGCGACGTTTCGATTGCGATCCGGCCAGGATAACGTAGAATTATGTTCATCAAGTGACGTAGTTTCCCAAGTCTGAAAGTACATTCAAGTTTTGATTTATCATTGCCTGCAAATTTAGTACTGTCCGTCAAGAGATTTCGAAAAGAAAAAAAAAAGCTTATCACCTGATTGATCAACGTTCCTTTCGACCTAAAAAGCTATTCAAAAAAACAAAAGCTGCATTTTTTATTTAATAACAAAATCTTCCAACTTTGTGCAATCAATTTTACTTTTTCAACTTTTGTCTCACGTTAGTTGTCAACTTCATTCTTAAACAAAATTTTTTCAACTTCCATTTCAACTTTCAGCTTAGATTTATTATTATCATGCTTTAGTGTGAAATGTTTCAAATTGTATAACACTTTTTTCATCTGCTTATTTTTTTGTTGAAAATGAAAGATGCATAGAATTTCGAAGCCCTGGTGACATCATCGATAATCTAATAACGATCCATTGGTAATCTAATACTCTCTTTTACGACCCTGCATCGCAACATGTTAATGGGCTGCTTTTCAGTGCAAAAGCTCTGAGACATTGCTACATGACAATCTTTGCTTTTGAACCTCGACTGTATAACATGTCTGATAAAACACGTTAGCCAAACTCTATAAAAACCGTGGTAATGAATTAACTGCCCGGGGTCGACGCACCATCGTTATTACTTTTCACACCCCCCCTCCCCCCCCCCCCAACTTGTGAGCTAAGTGTACAACATGCTCCGATTTGTTCGACCAGTTTTTTTTCATCAAACGTTAACATCCAATCGTGTTGATCGATCGCCACCATACTCTTAAATTGCGGACTCTCGTAGGGGAAAATAAGTGGAAAATCTATCCGTTTGAATCAATGAAAATTATTATTTCACCTTGCAAGTGAGAAATGAACAAACAAAAAACACCTGCCGAAGCAGAAGCTGTTTTTAGAGTTGTTTCATTTGTCCCTATCTGAAATGGGGTCGCGAAGACTTTTGTTTAAACATTTTTTATTTCATTTATCAATTCAAATGATGGATGTGAAAAGGTTAAACAAAATTCGCACAGTGGAACAGATTTTAAAAGCGTTAAAGTGGATGGCTCATATGTGAATAATTTTTTTTGTTTGGTTTATTTTTTTCTAATGAGAAATGTAATTACTGAATGAATAATAACAGCGCAAGAGAGAACAATAAGTTAGAAAGGTTGCAGAATGCAGATAATTATTAACTCTAATCATAGTTTATTAGTGCAATTCATCTGCATAGTTTCGTAGGGGTTTTATAGCAACGGCAAGACTGGGATGCAACTTTCGTATAATTTGTGAATTAAAACTTGCCATGCTACTAAATTGCAATTTCATGTCAGTTCATCATGTACTTGTTAGTTGAGTATCATACAAATATAAGCATCGAGGTTGATCACAACATTCTGTCCGCAAAAGTTATTTTAAGTTACAATTCAAATTAACCCAAAAGCGTACTTAGAACACCGTCAAAAGCATCCACCAAAACCAAATAATCATCCCAAAATTGTACAATTAAAATAAAACTACACGAACGCTCAAGAAAACTTTTAGCTTCGACCTACTTTTTGCTTCCACCTATTTATCCACCCCCGCAACGTTACTTGCATTTATTATTTTCTCTCTTATTAATTGCGTCATCCCCAATTACGTTTGTCTACAAAAAATTAAACAGATCACTGATAAAAAGACGTTTCTTCTTTTTCACAGAAATGAACCGTCATCACTACGCCCTCTTCATCCGCAACTGTCGATTGATCTTGCTGCTCCGGCGTGACTTCTCCGAGGGTGACCCGAACATCTTCAGACCAGCCGAATGGCGATGGAAGTTGGGCCAGGTCTGCGACGACAAGTGGCACCACTACGCGGTGCAGGTGGACTTCCCAAGAGTGACCCTGTTCGTGGACGGGGAGGAATGGGAGTCCGACGACAAGAACCCGGAAGTCATCGACGATTGGCCACTGCACCCAGCCAAGGGCATCAACACCACCCTGGTGGCCGGCGCCTGCTGGCAGGGCTCCGACAACAAGACCAAGCACCACTTCCGCGGCTACCTGGCCGGTCTGTCGGTGCTGGTCGGACGCAACGAGAAACCGGAAGTGCTGACTTGTCTGCGACACTGTCAGGAGGGCATCCACGTGCCGCCGATGGACTTGCTGCAGCCTGGCACGCAGCTTCTTACCAACTCCGACCTCACCGAAGTGCGCATCGATGGTGACAACAGGACCAACGTGGAGACCCTGCTGCGCAGGATTGGGTACTCCAACACCAGAAGGTTCCCCACTCCTGGCAGACGCAACTTCCGCTTGGACACCGTGCTTATCTGCGAGGGCAAGGAGTCCAGGCCGCTGACCATCCCCTCGGCCCAGTCCTACGTCACTGTCCTGCCTCCTCCCAGGCCTGGAATCGCCGTTAACGGTACCGGATATGTTGCCAGGGAATATTCCGACTTCCGGCTAGGAGTTAGGGTCTTCCCTGACGCCAAGGTCACTGCTGGAACCGCCGCTCGGCTGGATGCTTGTGCTGTCAGCGTTTACCCCAGTCTAAATCCTGACCATGAAAGTCTCAGCTTGACTACTGATGCCATGAAAAGGTATTTTAAATTATTTTGATCCGAAAAGAATTCCACCTTGGCAAAGTTCAAATGTTATCCTGCGGCATTCTTGAGATTTATCAGAAGTGATTATATAAAAAATGTAGTCGGTCTTTCGGTGAGATATAATTTTATCAAATCGGTTAGATCGAATTTTACTTTTGTCTGGGAAAGTCAGACTACCATCCTAATTTGAACGGATCGATATTTAAGGACTGGTTACTTCAGTCCCATCTTGCACGAGATATGAGGAAGACCGGTCTAAATGAAGGTTGGAGATTTTTCGACGAGATATATTGTGGCTTAGCACGCCATATGCAAAATTCAACTTTGCTCTTTGGTTGAAAGGTGTTGTCTCATTTTTATTTTTATACTTTATATTTTTATTATTTCATACGTCCTCTTTTCATTTAAAATATCAGATGAGGCATTTTTCTTATCAATTTATGAAACCTTAATGTTTAATTTTTATAATTTTCACTCTTTCATAAACCGAGTAACTGATGAAATTGTTTTCAATGAACATCGCACAAGGAAATTCCACAATTAATTAAATCAAGAGAAAAATTGAATAAAAAATTCCACCGCGTGATATTAATTATTAAAAAGTAAATCAATTAAATCGCAAATACATGTTGCCGTATGTTAAGTGGAGTACAATAAATAAAACATGTTTTGTTAACACAAAATCGCTAAGGTGAATTCAAAGCAAGACTGACCGAATTTGATAAGGTTCGATTCTGTCCGTTATCAACAAAATGGACATTTTAGATTTGTGAAATCGTGCATCGAGGGCAGAGAAATACATATGCAACAAAGCGATAACAACAATGGCGAAAGAAAAATGGCGAAATTTCAATGGGTTGAGAAAAGGTTCTATTCAGTTCAACGATTGTGTATAAAAATAAAATTTAAAACGTGTTAAGGATATTGACTTGCCACATCGAAAATCCACAGAATTAAAACTTTACTAGATGAAATTTATTATGTAATTTATTATCATTTTCGACATTGTTTACGAAAAGTAAACAACGGAATTTAATGTATTTATCTCGAAAAGTAAATGATGAAAAATTCTGAAAAAAAAAATTATAATAAAATTCATCCAGCGTTAGCAAGTGGAATTTAATTTTATTTTGTGCATGTGAAGAGTCAATATCCTTAAGCTATAATTGATGAATTTATCATGAACTCAAAAAAACTAATCTAGATAAAAAGATTGCCATAAATAGATGGGTTGACAAAACAAAAGTAAACAGAAAAGTTGAAATAGATTCATAATTAATAACATTTCTAATAATTAATATCTTATTAAAACAAATAAATGTAATCATAACATCTGCCAGATTTATTTTTTAAATAGAAAAAAACTCGACCTAATTATGATTTGATTTTGTTAAACCAATAAAGTATGCAATTGAAAGATTATTTTGCTCGATATTTTGCAAATTTTGTAATTTAATTTTATTGTAAATATGTGTAAATATGTTTCGTACTTTTCCATTCTCATTCCAAATTGGATTTTTCGTAACAGTACGTTTTACATTGTGTTCCAGGACAGTAAGAAAAAACTCAATACAATTGAATGATACAAATCAATATCAAATAATTCGCAACACTGAATTCGACTGCTGTCAATAAGATGTATATATATATATTCATCAAGCAATGTTGATTTAGCTAATAATAATAATACGATAGTTATTGATATTTTATTCTAATTGTATGAGATACAGAGTGTATCATTTGAATAACAAATACCTCTACATCCGTTGTCGTTATGACAAATGACATTCGCGCATGCGCGAATGTCAGTTGTGTAATGTCACAGAGATTTTGAAAAATTTACCATTTCAATTACAAACAACAACAAAACGAATAGAAAAAAAGAAAATAAACTGAAGCTTACCCTAGTTTTGTTCGCCGAATACCTAACCTAAAAAACATCTAACCTCGCTCGGGATTCTTTTTGGTTCGAGATATCGATGTTAATTGTTCACAAGATTTTTTTTTTCACACACACAATTCAAAATTCCGCGAACTACAGCTCGAGTTTTACCGCACAAAACTGCCCCGCCGCCTATCCCGAATCGTAACGAAGATCAGGAACTGCGCATGCGCGAACACTTCATCACTTTTTCAACGATTTGATGAAAATCGTAATGAACCAATACACAAATTGACACTTGTTACTCTGCTCGCTCGATTCCGAACGATCACAAACGAAAAATAAAAAATTACAAGAAACGCCATTTTATCGTTGTCGATGTCGAACTACTCGGCGTCACTTTGACAAACTGAAATAAACGGAGCAATAATGAGAAATCTCATTGTTTGCGATACCCGAAACTATTTGCGAAAACTTATCCGATATGAGATCGGTCACATTCGTACACTTTACCGCTTCCCCGCTCGATCGGCTGCAGCCAACACTACCGCGGCTCACACACGACTGCGCTGCGCGCATGCGCGCTCGGCGGTGTGCGGCGTTATTCCAAGATGGACGTCAATATGGACGCCAATACTGTGCATAACGAAAATATAGAAAAATAAATGAAGAAATATATAATAAACTTTAATTATTGACAAATAAATATAATAATAAATAAATAAAGATATTTAAAGACATTCGCTTTTTTTCTGTATTTTTAATATTTGATAAATTAAAAATAAATGAACAAATATTAAAATATACACAATTTAATTATTGATAAATAAATATAGTAATTATTGGAGCGGTTTTAGTTAAACTGATCAATCAAAATTTGATGGATATATATTTGAAAACAAAAGTATTATTAATAAAATGATTATTGTGACAACGTTTGATTATTTATATTTTCATTGTTATTAAAAATGACACATTCCTGACAAATAAGCTAACAGTCGAATATGGCTACTTTAAAAGTAAATTAGCATTTAACATAGTAACAGAAGCAATCAAATTAGCAAAGAATTCTCAATCGGAATGCAATGATTTCAAAACAAGATTGTGAATTGAAAATAACATTTGTTGCAGAGTAAAAATATCTAGACCTGTTTCGGCGATCGATAAACAATTTTAGAAAATTTATAACTCGTCAAAAATATCATTCCACTTATTTATTCGTACAGACGTTTAGTTAGAATCAAACTTTAAAAAATTTCACATCGCAAAATAAAGGTACACAATAATAGACATTCAGTTCAAAATCTTTCACTAACTTTTAATACCTTCTTTATTACACAATAAACTTTTACATTTCATATAACATATACCCTCTAGCCCAACCAAAAAAACCTTTAAAAATGGCGCCCAGAATGTTTTCACTTTTTATTTCAAACATAATTACCACATCACTAAAATTATTCTTTGCTTTCAGATTCCACGCAATCTCCGTTCGAATAGACCGCGACGGAGTGGTGCTGTCCGGTGCGGACACGCCACACAATTACCAGCAGCTGATCCGATTCATCACCTACACAAACCGGAAGCCCGCCTACTACCTTGACCGCGTGTTCAAGCTGACCTGCTCTGAGCTCTCCGGGCGATTCTCCAGCAACGAGTACATCCAGACTCTCGCTGTGATTCACCCGAAAGAGAAGACCACCCTCATGCCCCACTCGACCCCAGGGGAGCCACCAGTCGCCCGCATGATGGAGCCCGTCGTGGGCCACGCACAGCTCTCGCCCCACCATGCTGAGATCCCCGAGGAATACTCGACCACCAACTTACACAACGGGCGCGTCGTCGGAGCCGGTGGGAGCCACGCAGTGACCATCGTCGCGGCCGCCTGTATCGGTTTCCTCCTCCTCATGGCGGTGGTTGGAGCTGCGCGCGTGCGCGGCGCCAACAAGCAGAGGCGAGCCGGCGGCGACGAGCTCACAGCCGAGACGGAGATGGCCTGGGACGACTCCGCGCTGGCCATCACCGTCAACCCGATGGACAAGCTGAACGAGGCGGAGCACAACCAGGGCCATCGCGACGACGACGCCGACGACTCCGGCAGCTCCGACTCCGAGGACGGCTCTTTCGCTCGAGACGACGACCTGGACACCACCGACTGCGAGAACGACTGCGAGATCGGCGCCAGCCGACACCATCAAGCCCAGCACTGCGCGCCCCACGAGCTCGAGTGGGACAATCGCGACGTCTAATCGCTGCCGGTTCCTGCGACAGGTGGCGCCACGCTCGCTAGACCGCAGCGCCACCCCGGGGATCAAGCGGGCTCAGCCTGCGGTGCCCTCCGGGTTTAAGGGGAGTACTGACAAACGCAGATCAATCTCCGTGGTCCCACTTTTTTAGTACTCGATATTCTCGTTTTTTTTTCTCTCTTTTTTCTCAGTTTTAAGCATGGCTTCAGCGGTGCAAAACTCCCCTTACCACCTGCCATTTCCCGGATACGTTCCCGCTACCCTTCGATCCAGCACCAGTTGGTCCTGCTCCGACTTCTCAGCGGACGCAACAAAGTTTTCACACCACTTGGGACATCCTTTCGTTCGCTCTGCTGAAAATGAACTGCGCCCTTCACTCCCATGAATCGGCATCGGTGATCGAGCGACCGATCTCAGATGTCGATCTCATGAGCAACGTCGCAGTTTGCTCAGCAAGCGAACAACCCAAGATGGTAGTCAGACTTGAGTCTGCGTTCAGTTCTGCCGATCAACTTTGTGTGAGACCACCGAACAATTACATGTCTTGCGGGATCTATCCTACGCCGTTAGGCAACGACATCATATCTACGAGAAAGTCGAGCAGTTAGTTGTCCGAGCGAGAGCGAAAGAGAGTGAGAGTAGATACACTTTGAAGAGTCATTAATATCCGTCCCCGTAGATTCAGTTGTTAGAACCGACACGACACCATACACACAAGTCGTTAGTACTCTGCTTAAAGGCCGAACTTTTGAACAAACTTGTAAGAGTGCGGGACGCTTTATCTAATAGAGTTAACTCTTTCTACTTATGGTACGTTGTTACAGGAGTAGATGTGCAATTAAGCGCGATGTTAATTGAAGAAAAGAAGGAGACACGAGAGATGACGATCCAGCCGCGATTTTAATCTTGGTGTCCTTTGTTATTTTCAACTATCGATTCTGGGAATCGATTCGTGACAAATTTTCAAGATGCTTAAGATGTTATATTTATTTTTGTCTAATGAATTTGATCTTTATCAATAAATGGATTCAAATGATTTATATTTTGAAACAAAAAATAATGTGTATGTCTGTATGAACAATGAAACTTTTAATATTTTTCAATTCTTTTGATTCAGAATTTATGGATAAAAATTGTTCTTTTTGTCTGGACAAAAAGTCAATCCGAGGGGGACACCAATGGATGCGAAATTTCTCGTTTCAATTTCTATTCTTTTTTTTGGATCCGGCTTCTCGTTGGTCGCGACGTTTCATCCGTGCAACACAGCCGAAACCACGTCACACGCAAAAACACACGCCCACAGACACCGTCGTCGCCGGATGAATATCTTTCCTATAACGACCTTGCAATATTTTTCAAACTATTCGATAAGGATAATTATATTTTGAACGAAGCGCGATAGATGTTGTCCCATCGGCGATGCTGCATCAGAGCCTTGGGACTGTTGGCGCGTGCGCATGCGCCGTCAGAGCTCCTTATTTTTGTAACTGCGACATCTGGACTAGGGTGAAGTAAGCTGGGATGCGCGAGGTACGCATGCGCACGCGTCCATTGTGCGCGCGTGGTCCGGAGACGCCCGGGAGGGTTCGACAGTGGCGCCACCTAGGTAGCCGCGGCGTTTCCCGCGGACGCGCGCGCACACCGTTATGCCTCCTAGAAGCACGAGGGGAGAAAGATTATATGAATGTACAATGAAAGCATACGAGCGAATTTGTGTTGTCTCTATTATATTTTGGCTTCGCCATATTAGCTCGCCCCCCCCCCCCCCACTGAATCCCCGTTAGGCATTTTCTCTAATCATTCGCTAATAATCTCACGAGTCCTCATTTCCAGCACAACAGCACTGTACTATACGAACAACCTAAGACAAGTTGAGAAGTTAACCGGGGACTATCTCGAAGAACCGACAGCGGCGCAGTGGCGCTGTAGTCGCCTCTTGAGCGAAACCCATTGGGGCGACTGCAGCGCCACCTGGGACGTGAATGACTGAAATAACTATATCTGAATACCTAGAGTTGATCAAATCATTACTGGGATCTAGCACGGGCGTTTCAAACCGATTGATTCGTAGGAATGACGGAAAGACGTTTTAGCAGAGAGAAATATAAAACAAAAGTTGAACATAATCAAATGACCAGTTTCCGGACGCGAGACCTGTTGGGTCCCAGTGAAGCAATTTATTTTTCCAACGTGCATATCATATCATTTTTATAAAAAACGACAGGAGAATTCGACAGATCTGACGAGTTCAATTGCTTGATCACGAACAGAGAGCGGACACCAGCCAGGTGGCGCGCGACCCGCGCAACTTTTGATAATTTTTGATAAACCGAGATACTCAGAGCGAAAGAGCGAGAGAGAAAGCGAGCAAGAGAGAAAGAGAGAGCGATATCCACAGTTGGCGCCGTGTGTTCAATTTTCCGCATTTATTGTCCACGTTTATGTCGTCTTTTTTTAGCGTTACTTTGTAAACATCCACGTCGGCATTTTTCAAAAGTCAATCGTCAATTATGATTCATTCGGAGTCCGTCGCACGGCTGACCAATCTCTTCCAACGCATCAAATCAGACATGCAACTCGCGCGCACACAACACACACGGCAGTCTGTTAAATGCACATAAAAGAAAAAAAGAAAAGCTATAAAAATTTTACGAGATGTGAAAAAAATGAAAAAATAAAAAAAAATAAAAAAACATGTTAGTTTAAGGCAGATAACTCTTTTGTACGCAAATTTGTATTTTCTCGACTTTGAGCGTGCGCGCGTTGTTTATTTGTGACGTTCGATTTATGTGCCGCCAGAGCGAGACCCGCGCGGTCCAGGATGTACGACCTCGCAGGCCTCGTCTCGCAGCACAGCCGGGGCAATAACATGCACTGATGTAGTTTTATAAATTTATTCGGCCGGGATCAGTTATGCGCTCACCAGTGCAGTGTCTTTTGGTTGATAATGACACCCAACTGGTGAGAACAAAAGCTTAGATGAGAGGATCAAGGGACTTACTATTTACTTGATCTTGGACGCACATCAATGACTTATGTCCGTTTTTATATCAGTCCCTTTTCGAGCCTCTCATCCAAGCGATCAAACTTTGACTAGAATTAATTCAAAACTTAGATAAATTCAGATCCATCACAAGCTGCAACTCTAAAGTTTTTGCATGCAAAATTTTACAGTTCGTCTTTGTGAATTACTCGTTTTGTTTTTTGTTATTGAATTTTTGTTTTAAACGAAACATTCCAGATTATTTAAAATTGTTCAGTTGAAATGAATGTTGAAACAAATGCTTTTAAACTTTTGATTTGATTTGGTTCTTTGTCGGATTCTTGATTGAAAATTGTATGTTGTTTGGATGAGTGCAGTTTGTGGGAGATCTGGAAACAAATTACGTTTGTTCGCTGTTTAATTTGTAAAGTAGTCCAAGAAGTCGTTATGATGTTACAAAAGTACCGCGAGGTATTTGACATGTACTTAACTAGGTCTGGTGTCTCATTGCTCGACGCGCTTTTTCCTTGCTGTTACCTATTCCTGAGAACGATGGATATAATATTAAATCTGAAGAACAGAGTCGTTACTTGAGGACAGAGCAAGTTCGGCATTAAGATCTGGACCCCCTTTTGCAACTTGAAAATAATAATTTAAAGCGGTGTGTGTTTATTTGAAAAAAAAAAACCATGTTTTAGGCTTTAACGATTAGTAACACTTACACCGGCAGATGCGATGACAATTAGCAGATGCACTGTGCAAGTGGCACTTTGTATTTTGGTGACGTCAATGTTTCTCATGATAGATAAACAGGAAAGTTTACAAGAAAGAAAGAAAAACAAAGAATGTTGAACAAGGCAGACTAAAGTAAATGATTTAAAGAGGAAGGAAGAAAGGTGAACGTTGTGAACACAGGCTAATCGCAAATTATGAATCGATTAGGTAGGCTATACTGAAATATTATAAACGAGCTGAACTAAATTCCCTCCCAGTACCGATGAATTGTGTGTTAACTAATAAGATTAATAATGATACAGATTTAAAAGTAAAGCGTATAAATAAAGATGATGAATCAATAAATGGATATAATAATGATAAAGGAATTTAATTATCATGGGTATTCTGTACGCTACGTGTTTTAACTGTAAAACGTGCAGCTAATGGCAATATTTGTGGATGAATCAATTTTTCAATTATTGCGCGGCACACTGAGCTACACTCGGAGCGCCGTTTCCCACGGCGCACAAAAAATTTAACAGAAAAACAATTGTTGGAAATAACAAGAAATAAATAATATACAAAAAAAACAACCATCATATACAGAACAAATGTCAAATTACATTGTTAATCCGCCATAGAGAGTTTGTTTGAACAACAAATGTTTAGCAATAGCGATTACACATGCGCATTTACACACACTGCACACGCTAGGAAAATGAAGTACTATATCTTAATGATGACATATATTATATAAAATAATATTAAGACGTCAAGTGTATTTGTTTAATAAAGGTGTACATTCGAAAAAAAGGACGACGGGTCATTTCATTTCTAACTCCTCCGCTTTGTTTTTATTCTTTTTATATTACATTTGAAACAAATTAAGAAAATTGTTGGTTTCTTTTTTCAGTAAAGGCAATGCAAACTCGGACTCACTTCTTTACTAACTTCGGACTAACATCTTAAGAGATGAATAATATTTATGTACATTTTATACCGATGGAAAAAATATGTAACTTAACATGACAATTTAAATAAAAATGTGACATAGTTTTTTTTACAATTGCGTTATACTTATGTACAAGTTAAATGAGTAACAAAAAAAAGAACGAATGCGTCGTACAAAAACTAGACACTGATATATGTTGTTATTCCTCGCTTTGTGCATGGCCAGGAATCAATAAGTCATTCTTTTCTTATGTACAAAAAGAATGTTGCAAACGGCGAGCTCGCTGCAAAGAACAATTTCGATTTAGTTTGATGGATCCCTTTTTTGGAATCGATGCATATGAAAGACAGTGGCAAAGAAACCTCTTACCCCTTTATAAAAAGTATTCATCTTCGTATCAGCAAACAACTATCGTTGTTTGTTCCCCGTTATTTGGCAAAAATAATTTAATGTGTTCCGCACTCCAGTGAATTAATGCCCCTTGGCAGACTATGCTCCACACGTATGGAATAAAAAATTCCTCCGGCTGCTCTTCCTCGACGTATTTGAATTTCAGCTCAGGGAACCTCTGCAATAAAAATATCCGAGTGATGCATCTCATATTTCATGTAATATAATAAATCATTAACATTTTTTAAAACATTGTTCATCAAATAAATCTTACCCTTAATCGATCTTTTGGCCATTGCTCTGTGCCTTGCTGAATTGTGTTCAACACCTGAGTGACACCGATCTGAGATTGATCTTTTTGTTCCAATTTATATGAGAAAAAGTTGATTACCTAAAATTCAAAGTTTCAAATTTAGAAATGACATTAAATGATAAATACCAATTTAAATGAATTGTATTCATCAATGGAAAAAGATGTAACTTACAGAATCGATATTCTGAACAATGTCCTGGAAAGCAGGATGAACTCTGAACGGTTGAAAGATGTCCTTGTTGTATAAAAGTGCATAAACTAAGTTAGGATTATGAGCTAACTGATGGGTTAGGCTGCTGTTCAGTATCTCCAGTATCATTCTTAAAACTTCCTCGAGTATTTTGAGATCTTGTATCTGTGAAACCGAGAAAACGTCCATAAAAAACAATTCTTTTTTATCACCAGAGAAGAACAAATTTGAAAATAACAGGATGATAACTAACAGTTTCACAAGTCGTAGCACTTCCATTATGGTTGATCGTGACGTTTGTTTCTTTTTTGTTTGCATTTTGTTGCGAGCGCATCTGGGCTTCCAATTTAGCGTTTTTCTTAGCAAGAGTGGCGAATAAACTAATCAGTCTCTGACTAACGTAGGGGTGCAACGACCTGAACTGACCAGACATGTTTGCCAGAGCTGCGAGACAGTTTGTGTGTAAATATTTGTCCTAAAAAAATAAAAATCAAAGAGATTAGAAAATCTCAACATCCGAAGATGTGATTGAGGAAACGTCTATTTACCCTCATTTTAAGCATGTTGTATTGTATTGTTCTTATGACAACTAAAATCAGCAAACCGCCCAGAGATATTTCGCTTATTGATCTCTCAGTATACCAAGTGACTCCTTTCAAAGTCTGAAATGAAAAAAAAAGGATAATACATTCTCATAATCAAAAAAACAACAAACAGAATGAAACAAATTGCTTACAATTTCGTGTATTCTTTTGTTGAAAGTTTCATCTTCGCTTAAAATTAGAAGGACGATGAGTGACATGTAGATGTGATGGGAAGTATTATCTGGCGCGTTATACAAAATCCTCAAGATAGGAATCACCTGGAGTTAAAAAAAATAATATGTTAGGCAGAAGAGAAGAAAGATAAAAAGCAATTTATAACAAAGTTCTACCAAAGCTTCTGTATCAAGTCTCCTCATGAAATAATGTTTGACATTGGGATTGCGGTGAAGCAGCATGTAAAGTAGCAGCGTGACCTCGCCAGAGTTGGGCACTTTGCAAATAGTATCGTAGAGCTTTTCCATGGTGAAGTAGAACGAGACAGTTTCGGTAAGCGGCGCTATTGGACAATCGTCTGCGAAACAGCGAAACTCAATTAAACAAAATCGATGACCAATCGGTGTGACAATGCCCGGACATTGGCTTTTTGTTTACCTCCGCCACTCGAGAAAGTGAACAGCGCGTCGCGATAAGGGTTGCGCGAACTGGTCCAGTGGTTCGTCAATACCAACAACAACAGCAGCGACTGACTGGCCAGAGGCGTTTCCGTGTCACGCTTCTTGTCCGCGCCCTCGCCAGGATTCGGAGATTGCGAGTTTTTCGCACCGCTTCCCATGCCCATCGTTAAGACATTCCACAATCCAGCTGCAAAATTACGCAAACTATTTGAAACAATTTTGAAAACCTTTCTGAAGAACATTCAAATTTGTGCAGATGAAAGAAACAAAAAACACTTGATCAAATCAAGCAAACTGAAAAAAATTGGTTGTGGATAAAAAAAATAGGAGATGAATCTCAAGGACTTTCATTTGCCTGTCAACAGAAGTTTGATTTTTTTTCATTTTCACAGGCAAATGATAGCTCTGAGGACGGAAACGTTTTAAACAAACTTTCCCATCCGACAAACAATGATAAACGAAACTAAAAAAGCAGTTTTTCTTTTTCTAAAAACCAATTTTAATGCGCGTTTACCAAATGGTATATAAACGGTGTTGTGCAACATATGCAGTCCGAATAAAACGACATCTAGAAAAACAGAATTAAAGATTACATATTTATCCTAAGTTATAACTATCTTGGCAAGCTTTCACTTGATTTGAACAATTTATTTTGATCGTCTATTTTCAAAAGTTTATATTCAAATTGTATTATTATTAATTAGCTTCTTTTCGCAAAAATCAGATTTAGCACAATCTTATTTTTTAAGTGGTTGTTGAAATAGAAGTGAAAATTGTTCATTACCAGCTATGCTCAGTACAATACTAGATCCAAGATTATTGTTGAGAAGACCCGGAGGAGCGTGGCTCTGCTCAGTGAAATTGTTCAGCAATGTGCAAACTATCACAGATGCGTGGGCAGCTTGCTCTTCGTGCATCACGATTCTGTAAACAGTGCTGTATTCGGCCGGGGTTTGCGAAAACAATTGCACCGACAGCAAGACGAGCAAACAATTGATCGCCTCGAGGTGAATCACGTAGGTAAAATCGCTGAAATGGCATTTTAATATCATTCTAACGAAAATTCCTTTTCATGAGAGCAAACAATAAACAAGAGACGTAAATTTGTATGATTAAAGTAAAAATCCAAATTGAGATCAAACCAGAGAACATTTGCATATAAGAGAAAAATAGATAGGAGCAAAGTTAAAAAAAAAAGATTACAATTATGAAAAAATTTAGTCTGACGAGGGATGATTAATTTAGAATGCAAAATTTTACCTCAGCGGAACATCAATTAAGACTTCAATTAAAATCTCAAAGAGACTTGTCAATCGAATTGGCAAAGCGTTTTGCGGCGTTTCCACCGATAATTGTGCCTCTGTGTGTTTGACCATTTCTTCCTCGCCGACTGTTTCGATTAGGTATTTCAGAATGCATCGTACAGCAAACAATGCATTGTATGTTTGCCATGTTATCATGATACTGTAACAGAAATTGCAACATCACGTTCGGCTGTTAACATTCCGCGCAACAATTTTGATTACTAAACATTTTCAACACGGATGTATCTCACTGAACAAACATTTGCTCGTCAAAACTGCGATGGTTGAAAAAAAAAAAAAAAAAAAGATTCTAGCTAGACAAAGTCTTCGAAGTAAACATTGAGCAGTTGCTTTTCTTATTTTAACAGACAATTTGTATACAAAAAAATGTTTCATACTTTTCATCCTGCTTTTTTGACAACAATTCGCTCACCCTCACCAGGGTGACTTGAATGAGCGAACCAAAATTGCCAGTCGATGGATTGTTTGCGAGCAGTTGTTGACACGCGACGTCAAGCTTTGAGTCAAGTTCGATCTGCTCGTTTCTCGTTAACGGAGGCCGGATATTATAAGACAAGAATTTGTTCCAAAAAGCATCGTCCGGGGTGATCGGCTCCTTGCCGCAGAATCGTGCCACGTATTCATTCTTGTGAAAATCTTCCTGCTGACTCAAATTCGCACCCATTTTAGTCGCCTTGAATTGTTCAAGTTGAGTTGCTTGTTTTCTAGAAGGAAACAAAAAGTGGCATTAGAAGAGTGAATGTCATCTAAACTCGAGTTAGAAAAATAAACAAAAACCGAAGGATCGCGATTTTGTTTGCTCGACATTTTGGGATTGTGTTTTTGGATTTGGTTCAGCTATGTCAGACGGAGGAACTGAATTGAGATGAAAATTCGTCTGTTTTCGGTCTCGGCGAAATGTCAAATTCAACGTAACCTCCTTGCGATGTCAAACGCCCGACAAAAGTTCACACGTAGCACTTGCGCTGATGCTACGTGTATGGCTTGGGATTCGAGGTGGACTAGTAAACATCAAGGACAAACTTACAAGCAGAAAACAACGATAACTTGTCGCTGCTCATAATAATGGTTTAACAAAATAGAATACACTAAGGGTTATTTTAAAAAAATCCGATTTTTCTCTTATGTCAGTTCGTCACTTAGCATCTCACTCCCCCACTTCGTTTATCTTTCTCTCCAAGTTCGGAAATTGTCTACCAATCAGCTTTCGAGGAACGCCACTGGTCATGAAAATCAGACCTAAAAACCCTCGCTATTGTAAAAGCATGCGTTTTGCTTGTCAAATTTTTTTTTCCTGAGCAGGAAAAGACTTTTTTATGTCTACGTTTTTGAGATGTTCAAAAAAGTTGTTGTTGGCATTTCCGGAGGCGTTGACAGTGCAGTTGCTTGTATTTTTCTGAAACAGAAAGGTTTCTGACATTTTTGTTTTGTTACATTGTCTGTTAACATTTGATTGTTTGTTTTGTTTTTTTTTTATTCAAATTTTTAAATGTTGCAGGTTTCAATGTCACAGCATGTTTTATGAAAAATTGGGACATTGTTGACGAGGTCGGTCACTGTTCGTCAGAAAGAGATTATGAAGATGCAAAATGGATCTGCGACAAATTGAAAATACCTTTGGTTCAAGTCAATTTCGTCAAAGATTATTGGAACGAAGTTTTCAGGTTATTTGTAATATGATAAAATAATATTCTTTTTTTGTTTATACAGAATTTAATATTTTTGTCGTTACATTTTAGTTACACGATAGAAAGTTATACAAATGGAGAGACCCCAAACCCGGATATACAGTGTAATAAGAACATCAAATTCAACAAATTTTATCAATTTGCAAGAACTGAATTACAGGCTGATGCAATTGCAACTGGACATTATGCATGTACCAGTTTTGGACCTTATTTAGAAAACTTTGAAGAGAACAAAAGTACATAAAAAAAGAAGTTGTTTTATCTATGTAAATTGCACAAATATAAACTCTAAATTGTCATATTCAACCTTTCTTTTCAGATGCAAGGCTTCTAATGGCGAAAGATCCGCGAAAGGATCAAACATTTTTCCTGTCTCAAGTCAAGCAGGAATCCTTACGCAGGTGCATGTTTCCTTTAGGAAACTACTTCAAATCGGATATCAAACGGATTGCACTTCATAAAAATTTGAAACCGATTGTTGAGAAACAAGAAAGTATGGGAATATGTTTCATAGGGAAAAGAAATTTCAAAGATTTTATATCAGAAGTGAGTGGTTTTACAAACTTCAAACAGAAAAGAATATTGCTGAAGAAATTGAATTTGAGAAAATGAAATTGAAAAGAAATCACATTTATTTGCAGTACGTTGAAAACAAGCCAGGAAATTTTATCGATATTGAAACTGGCAATGTAGTTGGGACCCACGATGGTCAGCATCTGTGGACCTTGGGACAGCGTATCAGAACTTCTCCGATGACTTATTACATCTGTGACAAATGCACACGTTCCAGTGATATGTTTGTTGTAATTAATCAAATTATTTTCAGGACAATTTTTTAATAATCTTGTACGTTTTCTTTTACTCTACGATAATTTTTTTTTTTGTAGATACAAAATAGGGACCATCCTGCTATGTATACTGATTTGATGTTCACATCTGAAGCTCATTGGATCAACGAAGAACCTCGACAACTTCAAGACGGAAATGTTTTTGAATGTCTTTTTCGGTTCCAACATTTAAAGCCGTGTGTTAAATGCAAAATCTACAAACTTCAAAAGGGAACGATCGTTTTACTTGAGACTCCTTTGAGGGCGATTACACCAGGACAGGTGAAACAATTTCATCATTCCTTAGAAAGTTCCAAAAGTATTTATCATTAAAATAATGATAAATAAATTGTTGTTTTTCAGTACGCAGTTTTTTATCTCAACAACGAATGTTTGGGAAGTGCAAAAATAACAAAACCAGGACCATCGGAATACAATTTGTTATCAGCAGCTTCGAGTGAAAAAATTGACCGCGACAAGGTGGAAAAAATAATGATAGCTGTATAATTATATGTACATATTTATTGACCAGAGAATTGTTGTTATTTTAAATAAATGTTATTTTTCTCAACACTTTGAAACTGATTTTTTATTTAAAACACTAGCCATAGTATTTTTTCCCTAGGTTGAAGTTCATTCATACTTGTGTGCAATATCTTTCCACAATTTCTGAAACAGACGAAAATTTATTCATTACAATTTGTAGAAAACAACCAAAAAACAGTTCAAAGTTAATTAGTTATCAATAAAAACTCAACCTAAAAAATTGATGGAACTCTGACAGTTGTAGTCTAAAATTGTTTTCATTTAAAAAATGACAGTGTTTTGTGAACTTACCCCTTTGTTGATGTTTTCGAAAATAGCTGTCGTCGCCTGGTCGTAAGCTCTTTCGAAGAAAATGCCACCTCCGATGATCACCACAGCAAAAGTGGACGTCCTCTTGAAAATAAGGTTATATACCGTGGAATGGAGCGACATTTTTGTCTAGTTCTACAAAAATAATAACAACTTGATTAGCAATTACAATTTTCACCCCCTCAAGCAATATTTTTTCTTTAAAAATAATAACATCTAACCTGCGTTCGTCCGTCTTACGTAAATTCCTGCAAGAGTCAGATGGCTCAACAATAATAGCAGAAAACTTCTTCTCAATGTTAAAGCCTCGTTTTCATCGCTATTGTGAAACATAACCTAAAAAAGATACAATTTTTATTGAAACGAAATTTAAAAGTTTCATTCAACAACGAAAAACTACTGAGCTTAAATTTAAATTTGTATCTTGTTTGTTGTTTTCAAAAACTGAAACAAAGAAAAACAATCGATTGTTGAGAATTGTTATTTGGCGCCTGCGCAACAACCGGGGAAGATAATAACCATTTTTTAACAATGAATTAAATAAAAAGTAAACTTCGAGACAACGAGAATGTTCAAATTGATAAAAGATTTTAATTCAATTTTGTCTGTTTGTTGAAATCATAATAAATATTTCTAGTCGAATTTTACAATAACATTTTGAATGTACTGTGTCTCGTTCAGAGTTTAGATGCAACGTTGTCAAATTGGAGCACTGCTCATTTTTGGCGGTAGAAAGTATAAATTGATAAAACATTCTAACCGTCATTTGTATACTGGTCTAACGAGTAATGACGAAATAATTGTTAAGAAATCTGAGTAATTACCACTTGATTACCGCTAATGAAAATATTAATTTTTTTAACCTGCAATTTATTTACAACGTTGATGGTTGCTTAATTATCTTGTTTCAGTGTGTGAACCTATTTAATGACCAAGTTTGGAATTAAAGTCACAATCAGACATTCAACAAAGAAAAAGAACAAGGTGAAATAAACAATACCAAATAAAAAAATAAAAATTAAATAAAAATAAACGAAAGAAAGTAAACAATTCTGACCAATTATCAAGAAGGTAAAAGATTTGTTTTATTTTTATTGATCTCTATTTATTGGTATTTACAACAAAATTGAATCTATTTTATATTTTTCAGGTGGCCTCTAGAAGGATATTTTTTGCACTCAGTTATATTGCGACGTGGCAACGTTGTATGGTAGCACTGTTTTGGTCCACAGCAATAATGCGAGCAGCGGGTCTAGTTTAATCAAGATGGTTGTTCGGGAAACATCGACAGTGCAACGTTCGCTAATATTTACGTTTTGTGTGCTCATTTCGTTGATCGTCAGCAACCATGCGCTCGGACCGAGTACACTGTCCGCCTATAAATCCAGACACTCGCACTCGCGTCAACCGCTGATCATCGACAGGGACTCGTTCTCTGACAGCGAGGATGCGGACTTTTTTGTTCGCAGTCGTCGAGATGCACCGGAATCGACAATCCTAACAACTGCGAGCTCGCAAAATTCCAGTAGCAAAATTAAAACCAAGGTACAACACCGAAATTGTCCCTTTCCCATCAGACACCCTCGGAGCAGGGAAAGAAGAAATGTAAATATCAGACAAAAGAATAATAACCCGAATTGGAACAAAGCTGATCTGATATTGACATTTGTTTGTCAGTGGCAAATTTTTTTTTTTTTTTTTTTTTTTTTCATGCTAAATGACAATCTTTTTTCTTCTCTCTCTTTCTCTAGTCAGTGTTTACAAAATAAGTCTGAGCAAATCAGATTGCTGCGCTTACAATTTTATCCCGATGTGAGTCAACTTTTTGTCTTCAAACTGACTTGCATTATTTTTTGTTTGACAAATCAAATGACGCGATTAGCCTCGAGGCTGACATTGCCTATCGGAAAACAATACAGACTTTTTGTGTTTGCGAGGGAAAACAATTTCTTTTTGTTTAATGTTTTTAATGTTTCTTAAAATAAATTATTCAAGTGGCAGAATTAGTCTAACTCGATGACAAATAAATGAAATTAGATGGGGATTAATTTGATCCAACCCGCAAGTGTTCGATATCAAACAGTAACGTATCAAATGACCATTGCGACTGACGCATGGCCACGAGTAGTACATCAAAAAAATAGAAATGTTGAATAGCAATTAAGACTGATGAATTAATTGCAATAGGTACGAATAAAAATGTTGAAACAAACGGTGAGGGAGGAAGGAAAAATAATTGTTCAATCAGCAGGCTCTTTGTTCTTTGCAGTGTGACAAAAATAGAAGTTGCACTTTTACGTTTCAACTTTTTCCAAGCACACCGCGCGACGATTTGGAAACGTTTTGTTTCACATTTTGCGTGCACCAATGTTACATATCGCACGCCTGAAATTCAGTCATAGATGTGACGAGGTGTTCCCTGTGCTATCAATTGGACCAATTTGTCAATTAAGTCAATCACGATGACGCCGTTTTGCACGAATTATTGTTATTATCAAAGCAGGGTCGATAACCGCGTAGATATTGATAATATTCGCAGAACAATGCGCTTTATTATAGATTTGTTTTTTATCACCCCCTTCCAACACCCTCTCTTTGCTAGCGCCTTTTTTGCGCACTTTGTTTAGATAAATCTATTTGGCCAGACATTTCAGGTCAATTCAAATTTGTTTCGCAATGAATTGCCATCTTAGGTTTTTATTTTAATTTGCAGCGTACAATGTAATCGAAAAGATTTTTTATTTTCCACCTTTTTGTTTTATTGAGGTCATTTTTTTCTTTAGTATAAATGAAAAAGGTGAAAAAGGTTGCTCCTCTTTTATAGTAAAGATTTAACCGTCTGCTGAGCACTGTTCACTTGGTTGTGCAACAAAAATCGAACTGTTTTTCTGCGCAGATATAATGCAGCCAACACGTGTGCAAGGGTTAATTACATCAGTAGACACGTGAGAGGGTCGCTGCAAATTATGGAAGAATCATTAAAACGCTGAAAAAGTCTGAGATGCAAAGACAAAAGAAAACGTTTTTCCTCAACATTTTTAATTCTTTTGATGTTTCATTTAAATTCTTTTATTTTATTTTTTTTTTCTTGTATTTTTTTTTCACAGATTGTAATAAATCTAACAGATTATTTGAACCGAACAGTTTGCTAAAAGTAATTGAGACGAGTTTTGAAATGAATGAATGAAGAATAAGCGATTAATCAGAAGTTGTGGATATAAAAATGTTTTTGAATTGAAATTAAAACGATGGTGATATTAGAGTATTATATAAAGAACATAGTTTGAACTTCTTAAAAATTATGCTGCTTTAGGTTGAAAGCAAGAATAGGAATCATATCTTATCGGAGTTTCAGAATATGAAATGAAAGGAAGAACCTCGCGAACTTGCAGTAAATTGATTAGTATTTCGTTCTTATTTTCTGTTTCAGTGCCAGAACGATTTTTTTCTTTCACCTTTTTTATTTCTTGTTTGCGCGATATCAGATTAATTTTATAGCGGCAATTTTTTTGTTTCAATTTCTTTTCTTGATAATTGTCAATGTATTTTTGGATCAGAAGATCAATACTTTTTTGTTATTTTTACGAGCGACAAAATAAAGACTTTTTTCAAGTAACAAATAATAATAATAGTCTGACAAATTGTCAAGTAGTTGTTATCGCTCGACTAATTGTCGGATCATTTACATTTTATCAAACAAGGGGAGTGTAAATTTGTCATCTTTCAAAAATGATGAAAATACAGTATTCCCCTTTTCCTTTGTTAACTTTTTATCACGAGATTCGTCATATCAAAGACACAACAATAATTTACTTATTTTCCCATGTGTCATCTCTCTATCTGATTCGTCATCAATAACGTAACTGTTGTTTAAATTGTTATTGTATAATAGCATACATGATTGCTTTTTTTTTTTTTATTTTTACATCTTTGCGAGCTTACTTTTATATTCACTTTTATATCTTTTATAATTTTTTATATTCGTTCATATATTTAACTTGATACTAATCTGGATTGGATAAAGAACATATGAGCAAACGTTGTAACTGGTGTATTGATATAATTTTATGTTTGCAGATAAATCCTCTGAATGATTCCCATCAGCAGTTAATGGTGCATTGGGTAGGAGAAGGCTCAAACATTATAATATGTTTGGCACGAGATAGCTCACCGATGGGATATGGAAGGAGCAAGCTCGCCCAACTCACTCAACCCAGTGCCGTATACATAAGTTACGATTATGGAGAAACTTTTCAAAATAAAACATCGCACTTCAAAGTTTCCGATGCACCCAACGCCGAATATGCCACCATTGACAAGTTCCACAATCATCCAGCTATTTTCAACTTTGTATGTTGAAACTTTCTTTTTCGTTAACCTTGATGGAAAACATGATAGAAAACAAAATTGATCATCAATTCACTTGACTTTAATATTTTGTTCAGTGCGTCTTCACCGACACGGAGAATAAATTGATTTTCATCACCGAGGATGGCGGACAAACTTTCAAGCGCAAGTCGTTGCTTTATCACCCAAGCGAAATCATTTTCTTCGATGAGTCAACGGATTTTTTCATCCTGGACAAAGTTGATCCTTTGAAAAAGGTGAGGTCGCGAGCTTGAAGTAATTTGAATAAGTTTTAAGTTCGCAGATTAATGAGAGTGATTTTGTTTTTCAGCTTTATCTATCGAACGTTGATTATTATCATTTCCAAATGTACGTCAAAAGTATCTTCTTCGTTCCCATTTCGGGGTCGAAGAGCAAATCATTGATCATAGAGCGAACAGAGCCTTCTGGGAAGAACACCGTTCTCAATTTCGGCGAATCCTTGAACTGGGGCCAAGGGGCAATCATAACAGTCAAATCTGTTATAATCAGTGACGTCGAAGATTTTCAAGTCAGAGGAGATTACATGTTTGCTGTTAAGTCAGTTCCGTGCAATAAAAATTGCGTAAGTGATTAATTTATTTTGCAAATTTAATTCATTGAATTTAATATGTTGAATTTTGAGTGTTATCAAATTTGCATTGAATATATTGAATGTTAATAAATTGTCATTGCAGAAAAACGATGAAAAGGAATTGGTGCTTCTTCTGTCGCACAAGAACAAGCCGTTCATAAAAGCGGAATTTGAGAATTTAAAAGGACCTTGCAGGAATTTCCACATCGCAGATGTGACACAGAGTCGGATTTTCATTGCCGTCTCTCATAATGAGACTTATGTCAACTTGTATGTTTCAAAAATTGTAGACGAGAGAGTAGCTCTGTTTTCGCTCTCTCTGGAACAAATCATGACCTTTTTCCCGAACAGTACTTGGAAAGATAGCTGGTTGAAGTATGTCACTAATAATAATGATAATAAAAACGAATTAAACATCCAAAAAGAAGTCAACAGTTGACTCATATAATTTAATTTACAGCGACGTGACTGACGAGCCATTCACCGACCTCTACAAAGTCGAGGGTCTTAACGGAATCTACATCGCCTCTCAAGTAACCGGACCTCCTCGATCCGTGATGTTGGGACCAGAACATCTCGTTACGAAAATCACCTACGATCATGGTGCCACTTGGTCGGTGATCGCCGCTCCGCAGAAAGCCGCGCGGCCCCATTCCAGTTGCTCGGCAACGAACAAATGCAACCTCAACCTCAGTCAGAAGTTCAGTCAGTTTTATCCCGCTACTCGATCGGCTTCCATCATGAGTTCCAAATCAGCACCAGGTATCATCATGGCAACCGGTACGGTCGCACCAAATCTCAAAGGCCGTCTTGGTCTTTACATGTCCAGGGATGCCGGTGTGAGTTGGAACTCAGTCCTCGAGGA
The DNA here is from genome assembly GCA_030523145.1 of Trissolcus brochymenae. Taxonomy (NCBI): domain Eukaryota; kingdom Metazoa; phylum Arthropoda; class Insecta; order Hymenoptera; family Scelionidae; genus Trissolcus; species Trissolcus brochymenae. The sequence goes on along the minus strand of JAQQRF010000771.1, from coordinate 909 downwards.
CTTTTATTTCTTCAACATCGGCGACCACGGCGGTGTCCTGGTCGCTGTGAAATACTTCAAAAGTCGTGGCGAGACGAGGGAACTGCTTTATTCGCTGGACGAGGGCGCCACCTGGCTGAACCACACGTTTAATGAACAGCTCCTGCGGGTGTACGGACTCATGACAGAACCCGGCGAAAACACCACTGTTTTCACGATGTTCGGCTCCGGCAGCGGCTCCCACAAGTGGCTCATCATCCAGGTTGATTTGAAAAATGCTTTCTCGGGTGACTGCAAGGAGGACGATTTCAAACATTGGTCGCCGGTGAACCCCACCCTGGAGGCCGGACAGAAGTGTTTATTGGGCAAGAAAGACACTTACCAACGTAGATCAGCCACCACCAAATGTTACACCGGGCTCAATTATGACCGACCAGTCGACACGGAAATTTGCCCCTGTGATTATGTTGATTACGAGTGCGACTATGGATTCGATAAAACGCTGATTGTCAGTCCTGGTCAGGGAACTGTTCTTTCTTGTATAAGAAACAAGACGACGACTCACGATCCTTACAAAGTTCCGACTGTCTGTCCGCCGGGCACTTTTTACAATCGAACAAAGGGCTATGTGAAGAAGCTCGATGACGTCTGTACCGATGGAAGATCAATATTTTACGAACCAGACGAGGTGATTTTAAATCATAGTTTATCGAATTTGAATTTGTAATACATAACTTTTAGTTTGAAGTTTGTGCAATATTGACACTGCTGCCACACTACCGCCCTCTTACCCTCGGCCCTACTACTCCATAGCCAGCTCCCCACCTTCTCGAGATCTCACTCAGCCACGCTCGATTTTTGCCGATGTGAGATCAGAGCTGTTGCGACTCTTGTCGTGTGCCTACAGACATCTCGACTCTCGTCGAAACT